>CAUYON010100743.1:0-34042 GCA_963573935.1 Arctocebus calabarensis | reverse complement strand
CCATGAAGGCTATGCTAAATAGTTCAATGAAAATATTTCAGATTGTATATAAAGTCAGCACATTGTGCCCCATGATTGCACCAATGTACACAATTATGATTTAATAAAAATTAAAAAAATGAAATCATAGTTGATATTTCCAAAGGAATTATAATACCTAAATGGGTACTTTTGAATAGCATCTAGAGATAGCATTTGCATTTCATGTGTTTGTGATAATTAGCCATTTTGAAAGATAGCGTTGGTAAAGATAATTATACAACTGCACGTATATTTAAAGTTCCCTATACAATAATAGGTGAGCAGAATACTTCACTGTTCAATTAATGACTGTTTAAATAATAGCCTGAACCACTTGATCGACTCTCTTGTTGAAATAATATAGCTTTACAAAATAACTGCAGGCATGCAGTGAAATGCTCTTTAAAACCATGCTGTAATCTCTAAGAGTGGGAAACTTGATCTGCAATAATGTGATCCGAGGTAATATGCATAAGCAGGGGTGGCCTTCTCTTTCGTTGCAATAGAGGGCTCTAGTCATCATACAACAAACATTTTATAAGAATCTTACTACATGTTAGATTGTGGGGACTACAAGGATGAAAAAAGATAATCTTTATCTTCAAAGAGCTTACAGCATGCAATTAGCAGTTCCAGCGAACTCAGGTATGCAAGAAAGAGATAATTAAAATGTGATAACTACCCTCCCCAACTTCCCAGAAAAGGGAAGAACCACTATGGCTTAGGGGTAAATTGGGAAGGAGCCCCACAGACTGAGAAGAAATAGATGAACAAAGGTCTAGAGGACAAAAGGTGGATGGTGTGTTCAGAACATGGTAAATAGACAAGTCTAGCTCAGAAGGGGTATTCAAACAACATTATTTTATTTTATTATTATTATTAATCAGAGTCTCGCTCCATCACCCTGAGGAGAGTGCCCTGGTGTCATCATTGCTCACAGCAACCTCTAACTCTTGGGCTCAAGTGATCCTCTTGTCTCAGCCTCACACCTGTAATCCTAGCCCTCTGGGAGGGAGAGGCGGGTGGGTCGCTTGAGCTCAGGAATTCAAGACCAGCCTGAGCAAGACATTACTAAAAATAGTAATGTCTCTACTAAAAATATAAAAACTAGCTAGGTGTCATGGTAGGCACCTGTTGTTCCAAACACTGTTATTTTAGAATCAGGAATCAGTTCTAGTCGTCTACCTATCCAGGGTGAAGATCCATGAATAATTGTTTTCTTTTACAGTAAATTATTGTTGATATTGGACCTCAGGGAACTGCATCATTATAAATAGTATACTAATGGAAAGATGCTTATATGTGACAGTCATTATCCAAAGAACTTTACACATATCTTGTCATTTAATGCTAATACTATCCCTAGAACACAGTGACTATTACTATGTTCATTTATAGGTGAAGCTTAGAGAGGTAAATTAGTGTTTCCCAAATGTATATCTTGGGACCCCAAAATATATAGCCAAAACACAAGACTGGCTGTTAGAATTACCAAGAAGTTGATTAAAATACATAGTTTTTGCTTTATACCCAGAACCTAAATATTAGAGATTATAAGCTTTGACTCAAAATTCTATGTGTTAAAAAAATATTTCCCAGATGTTTCAGATGGGTAGGAGTCAGAGCTACTCAGGCGTGAGTACTGGGACTCTAACTTGAAAGCCCATGCTGTTTTTATGGAGTCCTACTTTTCACTACCCTGTACCTTCTCAGGCCATTCCCATGGACCACTTGGTTTTTTTTAAAGTTATCTTGCCCCGCTCTGGATGTTCTGTCTTCTCCTGGCCAGTCTGACCTCAGGAGAGCTTATATCATCATTCACTGGATATAGTAGCAGCCTACTGACCCAGAAGCCCCAATACCCAAAGTGATTCTGAGTGATCCCATGTTGATCATCACAAGTAAAGTGAAACCCAGATGTCTCACTCAACTCCTTTAAATAATCAATTAAAAATGTAAGGGGAAAATAAAAAAGAAAATCCTATTACTGAAATTTACTTTAAAAATTAAGAACACATCTGGAATGAATATGAGCTTGGGATTCAGGAATTTCTGTTTCTACCGCTTGGGGTAAGGTAAGTACCAATAACCAGAGAGAAGCACAGGGCAGTCCAGCCATGTGATGCAGGTGGCTCTTGCACATTGGAAAGGTGTTTACAGGTGATATCACAATGGCACTATCTCAAAGACCACTGTCTCTTTGTGCATATGTGTGTGTAAGGGGTGGTTTATAGATACCCGACAGTAAGTTCAGGCCAAGTTTTACAAAAACCACCAACAAAAAGCAAACAGTGAGGTCCAAAAGGATCAGAATGGAGAAGAGAAAGTGTTAGAAATCTGCTTAGTACATGGGTTTGTCAACCACAAAGTTGCAGAGAAGAAATGGTATCAGTAGGGCAGCAGCAGCAGATAAATGCATTTGAATTGTGAAGGGGAGAAAAGAGCTCAAAGGAGCTGTGATTCTCTGAAAGCACAATGTTATGTCTTCTTCATTCAACAAGCTTAATCCTCTATCTTTCGTTGTCTCTCTCACTGACATATCTTTTAGCATTATTTCTAGTATCTCCTAAGAACATTGGCATTTGGATGACCAACCAATTCTATTGTGAGAATTCATAAACAAGTTGTAATTTGAAGTCTTAAAATTATATATTGAATAACAACAACAAAAAAGCTTCTCTCAAATTTTGCAAAATGTGCTCTTTATTTTCCTTGCTCTTCTATCATCAACTGAGAGCAGAAATAAACTATCTACATAGCAAGTTTATTTCTCCAAATGCTGTCTGAAATTAGGTAGCGAAAAATAAATTCCATCTTTTTCAAGCATGTCAAGTGGTCATAATATGTCAGGTTGTTACTTTGAAGATGATTGTGATATCAAAAGTAAAAGATTAGGATATCAGATGGGAAAGAAGCAGTGATAGCCGGAGAGATTTTATTTATAAAAGATACTATCTCCACGTTAATAGCCTCAAGAAGGAAAAGTAAGAGTGCATACGCATGGGCAAAAAGTTCACTTGATATGGAAAAGATTCCGATCTGAATGGAAAGGCTTTTCAGAGCTTAAGGTGTAAAATCAACATCTTTTTAACTCTGAAAATGTAGAACCAGAATGTAGTTGATTAATTCAACCACTTCAAGCAGTAGATACCTCTAGAAGAGCTTTTCTTATAAGGCAAAGAGGGACAGAGAACCACAGAGAGCATAACTGTATATGTCTACAAGAATATAATGAAGAAAAGGGAAGGGAAAATGAAAAGCATACAACATGCCAGTGGTCCAAATTACCAAATTATGCCAGCATCTCTCCTCCCTATGGGGAAAAATAAAGGGATATGATAAACAAAAAAGAGGAAATTCTTGCAAATCAGAATACTTGCCCTTTGATGTTTAAAGGAGTCATTCTCTCTGGGGGAAGATAATTGTTCCTCTACACTAAAGATTTTCTAGAGAAATAATTCACCTCTCTTATACCTTTCTATACCATATTCTGACTTATCTAAGACAAATTAGATTTTTTGCATTGTTGTTTTAGTTCTGAGAAACAAAGAAATAAGCAAAGCTCTAAAAACTCTAAAAGAAGTAGTTTGCATTTATTCAAACGTATCAGCCAACAGCTTACGCATGCGTCAAGAGATGTATTAGTTCAAGAATGGACAGCTTTCAACCCCAGCAAAATTTATGCAGTTAATTTCTGTTGCTTGTTGGTTGGGACAATTTATACAACTTTCTATCCTTCTCTTCTAGACAGAGAAGAAGGAATAATTTTCCCAATCCCAACCTGATAACCACATAATAAGATTTAATAAGATAATGGTTCATAAGGGATTTCAATAAACTGAAATAGAGAAGCAATAAAACATATCTTATTATTACCAACATATGCATTTTAGAATAATTATTTTAATAGTTCAGTTTTCTCCCTCGATAATGAGGACTACAATTTTGACTAATTTTATGAAGGAGTATCTTTCATACTTGATTTACTATACATAAGAATCAAGTAAAATACTTTTTCTTTGCTTTCTTTCCATCATTCTTCCATGCTCTCTCCTTCCTTCCTCTCTTTCCTTCCTTCTTTTAGTTACTGCTGCTGCTGTTGATGTTTGCCCCCCAAACCCCTTAGGGAAAAAGGAATTTTGCCTCATATAACTTTGCACCTGCTGAAGTAACATTAGACTAAACTTTCCCCTGTCTTAAATTTTCATGTTTCAGCCCTATGAGGGCACAGCCCCACGGAGATACTTCCATTGATTGTGACCAGTGCCTCCAAAGTGATTTTGCCTCTTCTTATCTTGCACCCATGTGCTATCTAAGCCAATGAACATATGTTCAGAATAACATCTGTAGAGCATATTTTCATTCAGCTTGGCTTTGAAGAAAGGGAAGAGCACAGCCGTGGAAGACAGAGGGTCTCACTGTCCCATGGAAAGAGTACAAATTTCAAAGTTTTGAAAATGATACCACATTTCTATGTGTGATTTTCAGAAAAGGATAAAAAACTTTCCCAAGTATTTTTTAATATTCAGGGAACAATGTGATTACCAACATGACAAGGGAGGTGATACATGTTTGTGGCTATTTTCTAATAGTCACAGAGTTCATGCTGGCTTCAGGGAATCAACCAACCCAGAAAAGTCCGTTTATTGGAGTCAAGATGCTCTGTGGTTGGTTAACTCAGCCTGGGGCTTGGGGAAACTCAAGGATTAGCAGATAGGAGTGCCAGTTCCGTCCTTGCTGCTGACTTTCTGTGTATTCCTGGACCTTTATTTTAACCAAAATTTATTGTTACTATGTGCTTAACAACATATAGAGTTCTAGGACCCAGAGAATGGTAGACTGTGCTCATCTCCAGTGCCATCGATGAACTTGATTCTGATGGGTAACTTTTTTAAAGATAACTTTTTTATTAAGGCAACACATGATGATTGGAGGCTTATGTAATCAAATAACTGCATTGGATAATCTCAGGGGACCAAGAAATGTGATATAATCTTTTCAAAACTTAGCAGGGGAATATAGCACATACTCAACTGCTGTGTGTTAGAGCATAAGGAAAGTGCTAGAAGAGAACCACGAGAATAATAATTCAATGTCAGTTATAGATTCCAGCTACAAGTCCCAATGAATACTTTATGAAATAGGTATGTTTTGGTTCTCCACTTAAATACAGACATGACCTTAACATAAAGAGATGGAGGTGGGGATCAAAGATTCACAAAGAGAAATTCATGACAAAGATATAGACAGGCATGTGAAAAAGCAAATTCAGCAATAACATATGGGCTACTTAAATTGGCATATGGGATTTATAAAGAGAGCAATGAAAAAGACTGAAAAATAGTACCTTTATTTTAGATGAGAAATTTCAACTCAATTTAAGAGGAAAAAGCTGAAGCCCCAGATCATAGCTGTTCTATTCTTAGCTTTTTTGGTCTCTCCTTATTATCTCCAACTTAGGTCCCAGTTATTTTGTTATTTTACTGTGATTTTTTTCCTGTAGCACCTACTAAATCAAAATTATTAGTGATAAATGTGCTTTTTATATTTTTAACTATATCTATCCTTTATGCCCTAAAACCCAGGAAGGAGAACCATACCCTTTCTCCCTCTTTCTCTTCTCTCTTTCCTAACCATTGCATAACAAGCACATGGCATGGTGCCTGATAGCTGGTATGTGCCACTCAATAAATATGGCTTGAACATTTGCTAGAAAAATAAATTCTCCAAATTGGCATTTAAGGAACTTTTTCACAACTATCAGGTAGATTAAATGAGAGAAAAGAGCATATGACCAGGCAATCACAAAAGCTCTAGTCACATGGACTGTCAGATATTTATATCCACAATCAGAAATGGGCTTTAGAAAGGATTAGATCAATGGATTTTAGATAGAAAGAGTCAGTAAAATTAAATTTGTGGAGCAAATAAGAGAATAAAAGATCAATTGGCTTCAGTTCAGAGGGGTTGGGAAGATAGGGACCCTACTAGGAGAAAAAATGGGGAAAGTCAGCAGAAGGGATAATTTGGGGAGTAAGCCAACAAGTGTGGCTTCTTTGATTTGAAGATGTCAAGAGAATATGCAGGTGATGTGTTCAGTAGGCAGCTGGAAACTCCATGCTAAGGGTATAAAAGTCGGCAGGCCTTAAGGGGACAGAACTGAAGTCATTTGATCTGATCTGTGAATTTTGTAGCCTAATAAATGACATCTCCAAGGGTTAATGAAGGGAGAATGATGCAGAGGGTGACAACCAGGATGCTGAGAAACATGTCCAAGTTGAGGAATTGCAAGGAAGAAAAAGCCAAAAAGAAAAAAAATCAAGGCTAGGATTTAGAGCTCAGCTGCTCAGAGAATACGATTCTGGAATGTTCAGCTACACTTGGTAAGAACTTGCAATGAGAATCGCATCGAATACTCTTAGCACTCCATGCTCAGTGCTCATCCTCTGCTTTCACTCGTGTTTCAGCAGATTTCAATTGTAAGTTAAATCTGTGAACCACAGTGACTGACCCAAGAGGTGGTTTGGAGACCTCACCTCCTCCATAATAACTGTTGGCCTTCCTGAGCCATTTCTTGACAAGCACATAATCTAAATATTAAAAACTCCAGGCATGCTATGTAGATGCAACTTCCAAAAAAGTAAAATCCCCTGGGTGCCAGGTTTCCAACCTGATTGCCACTCCTGCTGGCCCCATTACCTGGGAAATCTGTAGCAGCAGCAGGAGCACAGGGGGTGCAGTCTCAGCTAAGCAGGCCCAAGGGGCTGTGAGCAGAAGGAGCAGTGCCTCCCCAGTAATGATCTGTGCACTTTACAGCTGACAGAGGTAAGATGGCCTTATTGACCATTTTTCCTCTGAGGCCCCCTAAAATCAACTTGTCTGAGCATGCACATGTCTTTTAATTGAGCCCTTATTAGTGATATAGTCTCCTTTGGCAGGGGTTAGGACACAGGTCTCTTGTGGTCTATTCTCACTAACCCAAGATGAGTCAGTTCTTTTGTTTGCTCCTCAGTTCCTCTATTTAGAGAAAGTAATGAACTCTCATGATGGAGGCCACTTAAATAGTGGCTTAAATTTCATCATCCAAAAAATATAAAAGGATTTTCATGTGGGGGTCATGGTCAAGGTAAATGAAATTCATCAGTTCTCTTCCTTCTTGAAGACAGATACAGAGACTGGGAAGACTCCCCAAGGTTCCTTCTAGTGTGTTAGTTTCTCATGAAGAGCAATAAATCCTTAGAAATCCTTCCCAGTAATTAAGAAGTTAATAAATCAAATTGACAGTATTAATCAATATATAAAGCTAGAGCATTAACCTCCTCATATTTGAAACAGGAAGAGTTTTAGCAGTAAATCTTTTACATTATTTTGAAGCTCTGCATCAAACTCTAACAATGGTTCCCAGTCTTGTCAGTCTGCAATCAATTATTTTATAGATTTAACTGATACAATTTCTGGGATAGCACAATGTTAACCTGTAATCAGAGAGTTTCAATAGCTAATCAGAGGTTATAATTGAAGAAAATCAGGGTAAAGTCTGCATTTGACAAGGAATGATATTTTGCTTTTAAACTTTATAGAGGTAATAAAAATAATTTAGAGAAGGTTTTATCACCTCTTTTTAAAGGAGCTCAAAGCACTTAGCAATATCAACTTATTATTCCTAAAAATGCTTCCTAGGGAAGTAGAGGAGAAAGCAATTATTGAGTTATATAGTTTATAGATTCAGCAGAGAAAATGCTATATGCAGAGTTTCTTTCTTTTTTTTTTTGTCTTAAACAGCTCATTTTATTCAAGTTCACACAGAACTTTGTAAATAATCATTAAACTCCAAAACCCACACTAAGAATACAAATGACAGAATCACCTAGGTTGGGGTGAAGTGAGATCTGATAGTTTCTGACTGGCGGTGGGACGTTGGGTAGATCACTTTATCTTTCTATAACTTGGGGAGGTTGTTCAAAGAAAGATTTCTCCACCTCAGCACTATTAACATTTGAAGCTGGATAAGTCTTAGTTTCTGGGGGCCTGTCTTGTACATTCAAGAATATTTATCATCTCTGGCTTCTACCTCCTAGATAGATGCTAATACCAACCCCTTCCCAGTGATAATAACCAGAAATATTTTCAGGTCTCCAGACACTGACAATTATTCTTTCCCTGGGAAGAGGGAGGATAGGAACAGCCTCTAAAGAAACTCAATTTTAAAAAGCCTGTTCTACTAATTACCTTTGTCTCTCTCATGGCTAGAGTGCACAGTAGAAGATGGGATCCTCCATACAGCCCTTAACAGAACTCTCTAGAACAGTGCAAGACTGGATTTGGTCAGAGCCAGCACCCAACCACACAGGACCTTTCCTATCAGTTGATTTGGACTCTCTAGCACTCTCCTGTAATTATCTCTTGCTCAATACACTGTTATTACAAATGTCTGGCTGTGCATCTCCTTGGCTTCATCATTGTGGACTAGGCAATTGGAATTCAGCAATGAATTTGGCTTCTTAAAGTCTAGATTCCTGGTTGGGATGCAACTTCCATTCTTCCTCTGAGTTTTGAGTTACTCTGGGCAATCACCCTTCAAAGGACCTTTAGGTCCATACTCTAACTACAGATTTTACCAGGTTGGACAATTAAGTTTGCTGAATATCATTATGGTCATTTTCGAAGTCCTCCCCTTGGGAAACCATGAACTGTCACCAGCCTTTTGTCCTCCCTAAAAAGTACTTTTTCTGGGATGAATTTGGAAACTTCAATGTCTGACCTTTATAAAAGACCTTAAAAGTTTCTGGAAAATTTTAGTTCAGAAAAATGTAATACTTATATTAAAAATAAATGTAAATTTTTAATATTTCATGTTCTTTTTCTTGGGTAAGGTAAAAAGAAAAAAAAGAAATGTGGAAAGCAATGAAAATTTGGACAAATGGAAATATTAATAACATGGTGCTCTAATCAAGCATCCCACGTACTCAAAACTAACTTGAAACTTGTAGATTAACAACAACATGCTCACATGAGAGAAAAACTCAATTAAATTCAATAAGAGGACAGGGGTGTTGGCAAATGGCACACTTCCTAGGAGGACTCAACTACAACTAGGACTTTGCCTTATAAACACAAATAGTAGAACCTAATTGAACCCTCATATTTATCCTAAATGAATTTTAAAATGATAAAATATGGCACTTGAAAAAGCTGTTGTTTATCATTTATTCAGAAAATCTCCTTTTATTTATTTCACAACCATTGAAGTAAGCATTGTGCTAGAACTTTGTTTATTGGGTGAAGAGCTCAAGTACAAGTTGAACTTTACCTTAGAAATGCAAACGGTGTAACCAAATCATTTGTACCCTCATATTAATCTGAAATTTAAAAAAGAAGTTACCCAAAAGAATTAAGAGCATGGACTTGAAAAAACATCTGTACCACATCTATAATAAAATTATTCACAATGGTTAAAAGGTGAAAACAGAAAAAAAAAAAAAAGGTGAAAACAGCCCAAATGTCCATAGATGAGTGAATATATAAATAAAACGTGGTATATACACACAATAAAATGCTATTTAGCTTTAAAAAAGAGTGAACTGCTAATATATGATACAACATGGATGAAATTTGAAAACATTATGCTAAGTGAAATAAGTCAGTCACAAAAAGACAAATGTTATATGATCCAAATAAAGTAGATATAAAATGCAGATTCATAGAGACAGAAAATAAGAGGATACAAGGGCTTGGAGAGAGGGGGTTCCGGGGAGTTACTATGTAGTAGGTACGGAATTTTAGTTAGGAATGAGGGAAAGGTTCAGGAGATGGATGGTGGCAGTGATTACACAGCAATGTTCACATACTTAATGCTGCTGAACTGTACACTGAAAAGTGGTTTAAATGGTGAATTTTGTTATGTGTATTTCATAATAATGAAAAATAGAAAAACAAAATGTGAAAGCCACAATATGTAAGACAGTTTCTGCTGAAAGTAGCAACAATAAAGAGATGTTCCACATAAAACTTTAAAAGTCTGAAAGAAACAGGGTACACTGTTTTAGGGGCAATGAAGAAGTGAAATTAATCTTCTCTAGAATAATTTAGAGCTGAGAAAATAGAAGAATCAGGAGATTGCACAACTTTTTTTGTAATCAAACAATATGTTGAGTATGATGATATTTTCTAAATGGTAGACTGCTGTACAGGCGACCAGGGCTGCTTTGGGGAAGGCCCCCAAAGACAGCATGACAGCTGAAAGTAAGGATGAGCTAAACTAAGGATGGGAAGCTCTGAGCTAAATTAAGGCTGGAAAACTGCAGAAGTGGTGGCAAGGTGGAGATGGCAGGGAAATGGAACATTGGAATAATTTGGAGTTTAGTCACTTGGTGATACCAGCATGTGGGTTTCCTAAAGGTAGATCCCACACCTGCCCAACTCACAGTGGCCACAGAGCACAGAGCAGGTACTCTTGGTATGTGTTAAATGACATACATCTGCCAAATTCATCTTTCTCACCTAAAGCTTCTGTTAACTTGTAGTCTCCACACACTGTCACCTGAAACAGAGTGATTCATTATGGCAAGTGCTCCTAGAAGCGGAATTACTTAATGTTAAGGACAAATAAGTTCAATGGGAGAAAAAAAATAGGTAAGGGGCATGTCAGGGGAAGGTAGTGATGTGAGGATAGTCATGAAGGTGTCAAAGCATGAGGAAGGTCAGGACACCCACTGCATTTGGGCCACAGGTGTGTGTGTGTGTGTGTGTGTGTTGGGGTAGGTGATGAAACTTGGAAGCTAGAAAATTAGTTGTACTGCCAGTGTTCTAATTCAGCAAGACCAGAGAGAAACTTAGGCATAGAGGGCAGGTGTAACATGCTTTATTCAGCTCACCGTGGGTGGTGAACTAAGTTACGTGGGAAGTCTGCCCTAGCTCCTGGTGGCTGGGGAGTGGGGAGCTAAGTTACACATCGCAGACTGTGACCCATAATCCACAGTTCTCACAGGAAGAAGTTGCCATGCACTTTCTTTAAATTATTGTTTGGAATTCATTGAGAGTAACAGAATTAGGTCACAATGATTGTACTTGTTAGATAAAGTCTCTCTTATAATTGTGCCACTCCGCCAAGAGGTGAGCCATACACTGCTACACCCCTTCCCTCTCCCCACTTGCTTCTTCCCCTACACCCCCTTATATCAGCTCATCTGCTGCCCTCATATTGGAATTGAGTACATTGAATTCTCACTTCTCCATTCTTGTGATGCTTTACTACTAGGTGGAGACTTTACATCTTTCATATTAACCTGGATAGAGGTAGAACCCATGTGCCTTTATACCCAGGAGAACAAAAGTGGTAAGTGCTAAGCAGTGGTTACCTAAGCCTGACTTCACTGTACACTGTTACATCTACCTAGGAGCACAAGGCCTTTCCCATGGGCAGAAAGCCCAGATAGCTTCATCTTGTCTTATAGCCATGGGCAAGAAAGCCCAAACACCGTCCTGTCTGCACACTCAGTCAGAGCCAGCTTGTGAGAGACTGTCACATTTTACCTCTCACCTTCTGTAACCACCCAACATTTCTGCTAGTTCAGAACACAGCAATGCATTATCATCTATAAGGTGACTTGCTCCCATATCAATTAATAAGTATGTACTTGTTAGTCACTGTATTCTAAATGTTTCTAATGTGCATTCCTCAGTCTGTGCTGGGTGAAGGGATGCCAACAAAATGTGATGATATATAAAAGAGACCACAGTGCACTCCTGAACTTTAAAGTGAGCTGCGAATGCCACTGCCTGGACTTTTGTGAGGATTGCATAAAATAAATGCTGAACACTTTCCTCATCCCTGATAAGCAGTGAATGTGTCATACAAGGTAGTGATCAGTAATGCTCTTATAAAACAAAATTATAGTCACATTTCTTTACCTGGAACAATTAAGATGAGCAGTGAGCCTATAAAGCTCACTAACACAGGAAGCATTAAAATGACACATATCCTGTCAAATATCTCATTTTAGTTGAAACTAATAAATGTTAATCTATTTACAAGACAGAAGATCAGAAAATTCTCTTTGAGAATGGGTCTTCCGATTAGAATTTTGAATCACCTGTATTGTATAATGCATGTCCTTGATATTCCCAACTTCAGGTTCTTTAAAGCAAGCAAAAATTTACAAACCACTGACAAAGCATTCTGAGTGCAGAATCTCAATTTTTGTGACATTGAATGACTTCCCCACCCTTAATTGTACAGCTTGTTTTCCCACTAGAACACTTTTCCTCTCTTGAGACTCAAAATTGTTCAACTTCTTTTTTAGAGCAACATAGGGGAGGAAAAAAACTTTCTTTTCACAGAAACATTTTACTGGCTTTCAAAATATTTAACTGAATTTTAAGTCACACCTGTTGTAAACAGGTTGGACTGTTCGGGAACTAACACTGTTGATTCTCTAAAGCTTACAAGCTACTCCCTGGTTAAAGCAACAAGGACTGGGCCTCTGCCAGTGTGAACACCCAGGGAGGGGCGACCAATGATCAATATGGCCTTGGTTGGGATTTAGACTGTGGTCCCCTCCCCTTACCAGCACAATTGAACTCAGTAGGGCTTGCATAAATACAGGATCGGGAACCCCATCTTACATACTAAAATGAGTATGTGTATTTTAGCAGAGACCCAGGTGACTTTCATGCACAGCACAGTTTCAGAAGCTTCTAAGAATTTAAGAAGCCAGATTTTAGATTGGTTCTGTACCCTGACTTTACCTTAAGGAGGAGTAAAGTCCCTTGAGGAGTCTCTGGAAGCTGCACTGCTGGTCAATTAC
Source organism: Arctocebus calabarensis (assembly GCA_963573935.1). NCBI lineage: Eukaryota > Metazoa > Chordata > Mammalia > Primates > Lorisidae > Arctocebus > Arctocebus calabarensis. Next base: position 21,215 of record CAUYON010100743.1, on the reverse strand, counting down.
GTCAGACTCTCTGGAGGTAAGAACTCTGCATATTAAACAAACAAACAAGACCTCACCAGGTGATTCCAACATGCGGTTAAGGGTCATTTGTTCTCAGACTTGAAGCAAGCTACATCAGAATCCACAGGGAGTCTTGTTAAGCACAGACTGCTGGGCCCACAGTCAGGGCTCCTAGGTCTGCGGGTGAGTGCAGCCCAGAGGAAGCTCATGCCCCTGGTCCAGAGACCAAACTCGGAGAACCCCTGTTTTAAGTGCTGACTTTGATGGAGATTTTATCAGGGTTTTGTACTCAGCTTCAGCTGTTGGATGCTTTTGTAGTTACTCCAGTCAGACTTGTGTATTAACACATAGCTTTTAGTTTTTTAAAAGACAATAAGAAAGAACATGGGTGGTGCCTGTGGCTCAAAGGAGTAGGGCACTGGCCCCATATGCCAGAGGTGGTGGGTTCAAACCCTGCTCTGGCCAAAAACTGCAAAAAAATAAAAAATAATAAAAAATAAATAAGAAAGAACAAAAAGGACACATGCGTGTTAAACACAAACAAGTTGAAGAAGTTTAGGAGTGGACATGCAAAATCTATCTCTAGCCAACTGGTCTGAAGCTATCACTCCTAACTCTCCTTTGAACTTGTCTGTACAAATTTCTCAAAAGTTGAATTGTGTCCAATTTAAGTCCTGTACCTTCATTTGGCATATTTATTGGGATAGATGGTGTAGAATTCTGAGGAAGGCTAGAAGTAGCTGAAGTGCTGACTTGCAGTATTCCAAGGACTTGCACCAGACGTGTCTGGAAAACTCGCTGGATCTCAGGCTCATGTCTGTATCTGTCATCTGAGGGATTTTTTTAAGCATACTTCTTATTTTATAATCCTGCCAAACTTTGCCTATGGGAGGCCTTGTGAAGATGTCTTGGGGTTTTGACTCTAGATTTGCAATAGCGTGAATTGTCTGGGTAATAAATGTTCTCGAATTTTCAGCAGCATTTCCAATAAATGTAGCAACACAATTGAAGGCTAATCTGTTTAACTTGAACTAATCCCATTTTACAGAGGGGAAAGCTGAGTCACTGCAAGGGTTTATCCAGCACTTCACGCAGATGTGCAGCATCATCAGGGATTTGGCTTACCAGATCCATACCTCTGGAAATGAAATCTGCTTGTGCAATTGCAGCACAGCAATAAGGTAAAATCTAAGTAAAATGAAAAGAAAGTAAAGAAGCAGGGATTAAGAACAAGGCTTTCTTTTCGGATGGTTGGAGAGCCGACTGTTGACAGCTGTCTGTCACACACTTGAGCTCATATTGGTGGCTCCGCCCATGAGTCGTGCACTGTGTCCAGACACCACGTAGCTGCAGTAAAGCAATCCAAGGAGAAGAAATCTTGCTTGGTGCCTATTGATAGCCCCTTTGAGCTGTGCAAGACTGTGACCCAGAGACATCTATAACATCAGGGCAGACTAGGCTGTCTGTACAATGAGTTCTAAACCTCACTGTTTGGGGCAAAGAAGATCATGAGCCAGGTGGTAAGAATAGAAGTCAAAGATTTGCTTGGTCTGACACACAAATTCTCAGTAGCTGACGTGCTTGGCAACAGCATAGTCTGCAAATGTGGAAAAAGTGTTTGGCATAGGAGCATCATGAAAATGACCCATGGTCAGGTAGGAATCCCCAGGGGACAGTCTGCCATGCTCCCTTACAGGAGATGTTAGAAGGAGCAATAGATGATAGAAGCTCTTGACATATTACGTAGAATCATCTCTGGAGGATGAGAAGTAATTCTAAGAATCACAGCATCATAACTTCAGAGGCCTTCCATCCTGGATAAAGGTATTTAGAAATCCATATTCTTTCCCTAAACTGAGACAGAGACTAAGAGACTGATTTGAAATATCCAGTGGGAAAGTCACAGAGAAGTAACTATGACCATGTCATTGTCCTGGGGTTTCTGAATTAATTGTTGGGATCTTATAATCTCCTCTTCCTCCCACCAAGGACCCAATTATAGGCTCTCTTCTCTGGGATCTGAGCTGCCCCTGTCCTGTGATTATATTCTAGATCAGCAGAAAGTAGAATGGACTTTTCTTGGCAGTGAGGACAGATGTTCTTAGAATTAAAAAATCCCTGCAGTAAGGTAGACGAGCTTGCTGTTTAGACTCTCAGCAGATTCTGACTGTTTGAATAGACACTTGGTCTTCAACCTTTTTCGGCATGAATGTTCTCTGGCTTGAGTGTGTGCATTTGTGCTCCTGAGACTCCTTGTTTGGCTGCTAAGCCCTCTGCCTATCTCCCCATCTCCTGAAGTTACAGCTCCTTACCTGCTTGTTCCATCCTTTTTCTGCTGACCAGTCCAGTAAAGCATTTCTGAACCATCCTCTAATCAGTTCACTAAATACTCAGCCTTTCAACATGGTCCATGATTCTGGATTTGTAATTTAGGTCCCTGAGAGCCAGGATCACCATTTAATGTTGCATTTTATTGATTCTGCAGCCCACCTGCATTCAAACTCATCTTTGCTAGTTATCTATTGAATAACCCTGGGGAGATTAAGTAACTCTGATCTCAATCTCCCTGTCTGTAAAATGAGGCTAATGTTATAACGTGCCACATGGTATTAAAGTAAAGGTTGGAAGGTTAGAGTCGGCAAAGGCTTTATAGCGAACACACAGCAAGCACCATGTAAGTGATAAATGCATTTGAATCTCTTCTTAGACACTGATCCTCTACTCTGCCTTTCTCTTATCCCAGACTTACATTCTCAGTTTTTATTCTTCTCATTTCAAAATCTTCTACTACCTATACCAATTAAAGTTCAAGCTTATTTTCTGTAATTTTTAGCTCAAGGAAATCTCCAATATACTTAGTCAAGCATTTTTTCCCTGGAATTTTAAGATCTTGTTAAGAGAACATTCTTTTATTGCACTCTAAGCATATTATACCAAGCTCTTCGAAATACTACTGTGAGAAAACTGTTCAGAGACAAGACCCAGAAAGGCTATTCAAGTCAGCCATCACTGGAGATGCTAGAAGATTGCATTTGTCTTCAGGTAGCTACAGTATAATGTGACTCCAAAACTTTTTTGTTTTTCTTTTTGTAAGTGCCATCTGACATTAAAAAAAAAATGAACTGATTGAAAATTCTCAAAGAGGAAGCAAACTCTAACTCTTTCATGGGAGGAAGCCAGGTCAGTTGAATGATCTCTCTATGTCACATAAATAATATAATTTGCATCTATTAAAAAGGACCATGTATTGGATGGCTAAGTGGTTTTGAATTACAGAGACCTTGGTCTCAAGGTCATTAGTCTGAATCAGCCCATTTGGAGGGGAAGCCTATAAACCAAGTCTTTCCTGTGAGCAAACATTGTATCTTCAGTAATTAATACTTATGTGAGTCTACAGGATGGTGGAAAATACATTAATTCATTTACTCATTGAACACAAGGCTGCTACAAATGACCCAGTGTATCCATATTCATAAATAGAAGAGTTTCTGTGAAAAGGGGAAAAAAAAGAAAAGGGAAAAAACAAATCATTAAATGTCAGAAGAAGAAAATACTAAAGGACAATACTTTATTTTTGGATCCACGCAGAATGTGTACCAAGGTCACTCTTCCATAAAGTTAAATGGACGTGGGGCAATGGTGAAAGAGGAAGATAAACCAGACCCCTGGAGTTACATCTGGGTGGGAGGCCTGGACCTGGAACTCTGGTCTGATAAACCACCCCCTGGCTCTGGGATGTGGGCCAAGTCACTGGTTTCTACCATTGGACAATGCAGGGCTGCTTCAGAGAACTCGTCCCTGCTTTGAAAGACTTTGAGGTCCTACAGTAACTTAAATAAACATTGGATGGGATAAATGTTATCTGCATTCTAAGTAGACACATATCAATAAATACAATGAAAATCTGCTATTAACAATGCAATCGGCCTTGCCACATTAGCAGAGGCTGTCACTTGTTCATTTAATGTGTATTTGGCACCTCTCGTATATTAAGCATTATTTGAACTTTGAGGAGTCAGTACTGTTATCACATGTAATCAAATCCCTTCTTAAATTCTTACAAGCCTTGCCTCCATTACTAACATGGTACTTGCAGTATATTGCTATTTCTATGTTATTACCTTTTATGTATAGCTACCTTCTCTTTCTTACAAAATTGTATAGCCCGTTGATCAACTGAGCTAAGCAGAATAAGCAAACCTTAAATTCTGCCAGTGGCTGTCACTTCTCCCTGCCTAACAAAATCATCAAAGCAGAGTTTTCAAATTGAAAATGACTCATGGATATATTCTGATGGATTTTATGTTTTGTCTACTTAGAGAACATCACACATAACCTAGATTTTTGTGTTAAGGATATCACTTTTCAAAAATGACTTAGAATGGTCCTAAAAGAACTTTTTACCTTGGTCCCACATTTTTTAATGATTAGGCTTCCACAATATTTATCATGCAAATTAAACAATAGATCAGCCATACAATTACATACTCAGATCACCTGAAATATGAGCAATCAGATGGCCTTTTCCTCTGGTTGCTTTAAAAAAAAAAAAAATCAATTCTTCCTGCTGTCCAGAGAGGAAAGAATTAAGTTGGAAAGAGTTGTGGATAGAGGCAGTCAGTAAAAATGGAATGAAATCAAACAAAACTGATAGATGGAAACAAGGGTAGGCCAGTGAAAACTCAGGCAAATTATTATACATATATATCCAGCTGCAAAGGTGAATAGTTACATTATTATCATAAAAATCACACCTTGACAGTGAAACTTCAGAAGGGTAACACTAGAAGAAATCAAACAGCAGCTGTTATTGCCTAAATGACTAAATGCCATTAATAAAAATATCAGATAATCCAAACCCAATTAATTCCGAGCTCATTTTTCTGGTCCCTTGCATTTCAAATTAACAAAGTTTTTATTCTACCTGACTGGTAAATGTTTCCTATCACATTCTATTTGCATCTAATTATTTCTTGAGGCACCAGATATGCACAGTCTATGGATCAGGGGTTATTAACAGGTTTTCTCTACAGGTAAAGATAGCGGCTTTGTCAGAACTCACCTGCATTAAGGGTCCATCTTATCAGTGTCACATGGTTATCACATCTCAGTACAAGAGACAGATAATTGCCTTCTAATAAGAGATAAACAGCATATTCCACGTGGATATGCCAATATATGTGTGTGGAACACCAACTAATCCCATTTGCATTGAGTATTTACTACGTCCTGCAAGCTTTAGGAAGCTATGTTCTGTAGAAGATTCGTGAAGATTCCTGCCCTCAAGATTATAAAGGGTCTGTGTGCATGTGTGTGTGTTTAGGGAAAGAAAAACAATGATAACGATACACACACAATACTAGGAATTACATGGTGAAAATTCTATTGCACAGTTACTGAAGGCATGGTTTTTCCAATTTTTCATTACCTGCCCTGATATCAATTCTCTAAACATAATAACAAAGCATAAACTTTTGTTAGGGAAATAAAAACATGAATGAAATTTTAAAATGCTAATTAAGAGGTAAATAGCCAAGAGGCTATAAGGATTTAGAGAACAGATATTCTACTGCAGGTGAGAATATTCAAGAAAAGCTCCAAGAAGGAGGTAAAACTTAAACTGCTTCTCGAGACATAAATAGATCTTGAGGAATTCACATATATTCCACATAATTCAGCATTAGGTTCCCATTACCTATTAGACACTGTGTTAAACACTTTTGAAAATGCGAATGTGAATTATGCCAGGTTCCTGTTCTCCATGACCTTATAATTTAGAAAAGGGCCTCCAACATAAATAATAAAACATGTTTAAAGCTCCAAAACAGAGACAATATGGAGTATAATGAGAAGTGAGAAGAATGATTTTGAGACTGTGTTGGAGAAAATTATTCAATTGAGTTTTAGTGAATTAAGAGCAACCAAAAATTTAAAGGCAGAGAAAGTGGATGGGGTAAAAAAGGTCATTTGAGGTGAGAAGAAAAGGAAGAGCCTGTTTCTTATTAAAAGTAATAACATTGTGATGGATGTGTCACTTAGTTTAATGTAAGCATTTCACATTGTATATCAAAGCAGTACACTGAGCCCCATAAATGCATCAATGTACAAAGTTATGAAGTAATAAAAAAATAACAATAATAAAAAATAGATAAAAGCAAGACAATACACATATTAGATAATTAACAATTGAATAGCATGTCAAGTAAATTAACTTTTAAATGTTGTTTAATAGCAGAATCTTTTGATTATTCACTTATTCATCTAATGGACAATTATTGAACCCTTGGTATATGCCAAGGACTGATGCCTGGCAACAAGAATACAGACAGACTAGATTCCTGAGGGAAGACAGAAAAAAACAAGGCAATTTAAGATAATAAGAAGAATTTAAAGAGGGTGAAATAAGGTAAATTACCCTCCAGCTCCCCCATCCCCATCCCTTGTTCCTGAAGCTGTTTGTCAAACCCAAGTGTTGAGTTGTGTGAGCAGCATATAAATCAAGCAGAGTAGGATCAGACATCAGCTCCTGATGTAAAAGAAATTAAATGAGCACCCCAACTAAACATGGTCCTTTAACACAGAGAGCTTGAGAACTTCTTTGTGATGATGGCTATTAGTATTGTTTATTATGTGTCAAGAACTGCTGTAGGTGCTTTGCATGGATTATCTCATTCCAATCTCTTCTGCAACCCTGTTAGGTGGGAACATTCATTATCCCCATTTTGCAAGCATAGAGCTCTTAAATTACCCAGAGCCACACAAGTGGGAAGAGTCAGAGTCAGAATTGGCATTCAGCCCTTCTGCCTCTGAGACTCCACACTTTACCTTGACCCTCCAGGTGTCCCTATCTGCATCTGGCCCGAGTTCCCTGAAGTAAAGGTCCATCACTTTTTCATCTGTGTTCACTTAGCAGCTGGTCCATAATAAAGGTCTGGTAAATGTTGGTTGAATAATTCCTAAAAAATAATATAGAAAAATTGTGTAGGATAGAAAGAGAAGGAAGAGCTGGAGGAGGGCAAACATCTTTGAAAAAGCAGTGGTTCTCCCAGGAGACTGAGGGTGAATCCCAAGGTGGTGCTGATAGAAATGGGGAGGGAGAAGGCTGTGAAAAATAAGGTCCAGGGATAAACTGCAGGATTTGTTGAAAGGTTGAATGTGAAATGAAGAAAAGAGTTGATGATGATGCCAGTGCCAGAGTTGAGGACCTAGGGTGAGTGAACCAGAGGAGGGCCACTTAATGGAGGGCTGGGCACACCTGGGGAAAGATTTGCAGCTAGAACTCAAAGAATGGTTTAAATTGTGGGAAGACCTTCTGTGATGGCCTTGGCATATAGGGGAGACCTAGCAACATGGAATAAAGGGGAACACTAGGGAGATAGTCCTGAAACTGTGCTCCACAAAGCTGAGAAAATGTCATCAGTTGGCCATATCACAGAAGGCTGGGGCTAAAAACCCTCCGAAGTCCAAGCTTGACTTTCCTGGGGGAGGGAGGCTTCCAGATGAATTACTTACTACTTCTACATGGCAGTGTTCATGAGCTTTGGTTTTTAAATGAAGAAATCTCTTTTTCTTTCTAAAGCTCAAGTTTTTTTCTTACAGCGTTAATGCTTGCCTGGATATGCTTGGTTCTTTTTAGGTAAGAATGAGTCTACATCAGGTTAAGGGCCTAGAGTGGATGATTTCCCAGTACTCAGTGTCTATGAAAAAGATATATCTCATCTATAAAATGAACAGTCATTTAATTATGCCATGGCCTATAAAAGAACTATATGGGACTTATCCAGCTTTGTACTCAGTTATACCTGTAATTAGGATGACTCTTGTATTTTCTAAAATTAATCTATTATCCTACTTCATAGTATTTAACCTGCTGATCCTTTTATTCATTTAAAGTCTCCTTAAATTTAGCAGAATCTCATTTTCCTTCACAGGACAGTTGACGTGGCTTTTTTTCTCTTTATTGTGTCATAAATCTTGGCAAGGACGCTCAATGAAAAGGAACAGTTCGTGGAAGGAACCTTGGCTCAGAGAACCTAGGGAAGATGAAACAAGCTGACATAAGTCTGGCCAATGTCCCCAGGGAAATTAGGTTCAACCCTCTAAGGCTTGGAGAGGTTAGGAAAAATATATCCTAAACTAATAGAATCCTTTATTTGTAGGGGTAAATTTCTCTGTGAGGAGAAGACAAATTTTAAAAGTTGGAAGAATCAGAGTAAGATAAATCAGAGTGACCACTATGTCCAGATTGTCATCAAGAATCTTTGTACTTAATAAGTTAGAGTGCCAGGGCTGGAGAAAGATAGCAATTCCTATAGGTCAGATTCTCCCAGGGGAAAATTAAATTACAGCCACAGCTTGCTATCCCACTGGGAATCAAGAAAACCACAATTCTGGATCTTCCATTGTTTAAAGCCAAATGTTTGTACATCATCCCTGAAATTCACAACTTGAAGCTCTATCCCCCAAGGCAATGATAGGAGGTGAGGCCTTTGAGAGGTAATTAGAATTAAATTAGGTCATAAGCGAAGACCCTATGATGGGATTAAAAACTGTATAAGAAGAGAAAAAGATGCCTCCCTTTCTTCTCTCTCTCCTTTTCTCTCTTTGTTAATGAAACAAGGATGGGCCATGTGATAATCAGAAAGGAAGAAGGTTGCTGTCTATAGACCAAGAACCAAATCTGCCTGTACCTTAATCTTGGACATCTCAGCCTCCAGGACTGCAATAAATAGATCTCTGTTCTTTAAGCCACCTCGTCTGTGGTATTTTGTAATGCGAGTCCAAGCTAAGACATTTGTTAACTTCTTCTAGTTTTAAACTTCTCACTTCATCCTTAGTCTCAGTGTGCTAACCTGTAATCAAGAGATTTTTACTAGATTAAACGTCCCTTTCATTTATGATGTTTCCTAATCAACATGTTTCCTTCCTCAGCTCCTCATGCTTATACCACAATGGTAGGACAGTTTGTAGGGGGAAATTCTGAAGGAAGAAGGGCAGGAAACATGGACAGAAATATCAAGATCATCTTCATTTCATAGCATGGGAGTCTTCTGCTATCCTGCTATTAACTTCTTAGGGCCAATCCGAGCCATATCAGGTTTTGAGGAAGCCTTTCTAAGGACAAATACTAGGCAATATATTTGAACAAGAAATAAATATATAGGAAAACAGAAGAGAGCCTGAGGGCGAGTTTCCTTTAAAATTAAAAATAAAGTTATAAATGAAACTATGAAAGAAGAAGAAAAATCAATTCAAAATTCACAAGAGAATAATTTCTGGAGGATAACTGCAAACATATAATTTTCTCTAAATACTTGCCCAAAACATGCATTTATTCAGGTATTCAACAAATATTTTTTGAGCACCTATAATGTGACAGGAGTAAATTTAGACACATAAGTACATGATTTCCCACATACATATACACAAACACACTCATGGATTCCACCTGGTAACACAAATCAAATCAAACATTTGATTTTCTGCTATTTTATAAAAGGAAACACTTTTTTTCATACCCCATATACTTTGAGATAAACAATTTTAGTATGGGGAATCTAGTGAATCTGGGATAGATATATGATGAGTTTCTGATATAAAATGTAAGCCCAGAAACTATGGGCCATGTATTCTCTTCGAAAAAACAAATAATTTAGTTGAATGAAGAATGCACCTAACACTTCAGAAGGAGAGTCATTCTTTTCTTTTTTTTTGAGACAGAGTCTCTCTATGTTGTCCTGGGTAGAGTGATATGGCAGCATGGCTCACAGCTACCTCAAACTCTTGGGCTTAAGTGATTCTCTTGTGTCAGCATCTCTAGTAGCTGGGACTACAGGCACCCACTGCAACACCCAGCTATTTTATTGCTGTTGTTGTTTGTTTGTTTGTTTGTTTAGCAGGCTCAGGCCGTGTTTGAACCCACCAGCCCCTGGCACATGTGGCCGGCACCCTAATTGCTAAGCTATAAGCGCTGAGCCAGGAGTCATTCTTGATATCATTCACAGCCCCTTTAGGCCACAAGAACCAAGTTGCAAGGAGAAGTGTCAAGAAGGAAACTTCTGTCTCATTTAGTGCAGCAAATGTTTTTAAACACCTTTTCTGGAGTTAGGGATTTGGAAGAGATACAAAATTAGAGAGACAGCAAGAAACTTACTGATTTATAGAAAAAGGCAAATTTAAAAATGATTAAATTCTTAGCAGAATATGCCAAACTGTACTAGAGATGCATTCGTAAAGTAGTATGGCTGAAAATCAAGTGATTTGCTTAAAGATGAGCAAAACTTCATGAAGTAAGAAGTAGAACCTGCATTGAGATTTGCAGGATGTTTAGAATATTGAGGGCAAGAAAAAAAAAATGGTGATGTCCAGAAGGAAAAGAAAAACAGCTTGATAACATGTGGGCTCTATGGACATATACTGAGCCCTAATCCTAGAAAAGAATTGTGTAGGATTATTTAATTTTACCTTACAACATCTTCTTTAGGTAGCTTTGTCATCAATAATCAATCAGGATCTAGCCAGGAAAACAAAGACGTTCCAATATTTATGATCAAGGACATATAAAGCAGCACAAACATTGGCCAAGCAGGAAGTCAATGAGGGACAAATGTGGGCAAGGTGGGATTATAGGATCTCGCAGCCAGGATCACACCTTCTGGGGTTCTAGACTCTAGCACTTGGGAAAAGGGCAGGCAGAGTAATCGCCTTGCTTCTCCTTTCTACCTACCCCTCTGTCTCCAGCCAGTGCCTTCCTGAAGCCAAATGCATTCGGAGAACAGCTGACTGGACCATCCAGGGATATGCTGCTGCAGGGCTCAAGGAGGAACTATTACAAGATGAAGCAGAGAAGGAAATATGACTGAAGACATGGAGTACAGGCCAGGGCTGTCATAGACTCCTGTTCCTGATGATAAATCACATGTAAAGAGCTGGAGATGATACCTGACATACATCTCTTAGGAAAAGGCAGCACTAACCTTCCGACCCCACACACTGTACCTCTAATCTTTCCAGAATGTCACAGTTCCCAGTTTCATGCATCCCAGAGAACTCATCTGTAGCAGACAAGGTTGCTTTGGTGAAGGAATCAAAGGCCATTTCAAAGAATCAGATTCCTTTCTTATTGCTTGGAAGCTTCATGGAGGAATGGAAGTTATAAGCTGTGGAATGAGAAAGTAACCACTCCTAAAACTCCTAGTGAATGGTAGTGAAGAGCAAAGGACTCTCATTACCCTCCAAGACCCCACACACCCATCACATACTTCTCATTGAGCAGAAAAAAAGAAAAAGAATCTAGGTAAAAAGTTTCCCAAAAAAGGCAAGAAAGGTTCTTGGGAGGGCTAGTAGGAAATGTAAGTGGGACAAAAAGGACGTCCATCATCTTTACCCAGATACATTAAAGTTGAGCTTCCCAATGCCTTACACATGATGCCTAAGGCTTCAAGGTTTCTTCCTTCTCCTGGGAAAATAATGACAACAGGTTTTTTGGTTTCGTTTTGTTTGTTTGTTTGTTTGTTTGGGTTTTTCTTGGCTGTTTTTGGCCGGGGCTGGTTTTGAACCTGCCACCTCTGGTATATGGGGCCAGCACCCTATTCCTTTGACCCACAGGCACCACCTGACAACAGTGTTTTATCTTCTAAAAATACTTTGCTTGCTGAGGCCTACAGACAGCTTGAGGTTGGATCATGGATCTTCCAGTGGTTCTCAACATTCCTAATGCCTCATAATGCCACAGACCTTTAATATAGTTCCTCATGTTGTAGTGACCCCCCACCATAAAATTATTTTCATCGCTACTTCATAACTGTAATTTTGCTACTGTTATGAATCATAATGTAAATATCTGATGTGCAGGATATATTTTCATTGTTAAAAAGGGGTTGCAACCCACAGGTTGAGAACCACTGATCTAGACAATATCCTTACAGACACCAGAGGTAAAGAAAGAGCCTAATTTGCAGGTGAAGGCCACCAACCACTGAAAGGTTAAATGACTTGTTCTGGGGTCCTACAGAGACCCTAGAAGGAGGGAAGATGAGGAAGGGCCTTCAAATTTCTTGAGCTCTGAGCTCTATCCACCCACTTCAGAAAACCTCATAGCAGGGAAAACAGCACTCTCATGGACAGGCTCTGGCAGCCACTTGTGACAGTCTAGAGATCAATGCTGTGAGCACTTCCCCTGTGCACCTGCCCAACACCAGCCGGCAATCTGGACAAGTGTCCCTGTCTTTACTAACCCATTCATCGTTGGGTTTCAGAACTTGATTTTTCACTCTGCCTTCTATAGATAATAGAATGCTAGAATTAGGAAAATCTTAAATATTGCAACCTAAATAAGAAACAAAACAGAGAGGCTCAATAAAAGATATTGTTTGGGGAATAAAACACTGCAATGGGAATACGTGTGTCACAACAAACAATGTGTGTATTCAAGGAGATAAGGAAAATAAAGATAGTTAAAGGAAAATGAGAAGGATTACATAATTGCTCTGAAATAATTATCTTTGACTACAAAAATCAATAACAAAAATGATTCTAGTCCAAGAATGAACAGGCAGTTGTCAGGCTGATGTCCTCGTAGAAGTACTTTTTGTAGGAGGTTGTGATAGTCTTTGTGCAAGGTTATAGTTTTTTCAGGGTTTTGGTGGTGGTTTCTGAGATTGGACATCCTAGCATGAGACCCTCTCTTCATGGCTTTGCCCAGCTCTATATGTCAGGGTTCTCTTAACTATAGTGACTCCATTTTGATTTTGACAATTTTCACAGCATCAAAATTTACACAGATGACAAAAGCCATAGAACAGTGGAAAGCTGGAAATCACATGGCTAATTAGCAGACTGTCATTTACTCCCTCTGCCTGGAATGCTGGCAGGCCAGGAGAGGCTGACCACATGGCTCTGAACAGAGCGGAGGGGAACACTCTGAACTGTAGAGTTTGCTGATTTATATGGCAAACTCCCCAAATGATGATTTCACCCAAGGAGATGTTACCGTGCTTACAAAATTCTTGAAAATTTAGCAATTGGCTTTCATGCACCAGTAAGAGCCAGCTCTAGTACACTGACTACCATAATACAAAATTCCCAATCCTATTTGCCGTAGGTCCAAACTCTCAGCCTTTCTCAATATTCCGCCTAAATACCAAGCATGGTGCCTGGTTGTTGCTTATCAAGTATCTGTTAGAGAAGCTGAATGCATGAAATGCCATCAGTTCACAGAGGCCCTGCCCAGCTTGAGGCTCTGTCTCAAAAAAAAAAAAAAAGAAAAAGAGGCTCTTTCCATTTGCAACTGTCCTCCTTGATGCCAAGAATTAAGTTTTGCCTTCCATGTTCTTTTTTTTTTTTTTTTTTTTGTAGAGACAGAGTCTCACTTCATTGCCCTCAGTAGAGTGTTGTAGCATCACACAGCTCACAGCAACCTTCAACTCCTGAGCTTAGGTGATTCTCTTGCCTCAGCCTCCCAAGTAGCTGCTACTACAGGCACCGACCACAATGCCTGGATAGTTTTCTGTTTTGCAGTTCAGCAGAGACCGGATTTGAACCCTCCACTTTCGATATATGGGGACGGCACCCTACTCGATGAGCCACAGGCACCGCTCTGCCTTCCATGTTCTTAAAGAGCATTTCTTTATGGCTTTTTCCTCCCTTTTTTGATAGCTCTATATTTTTTAATATTTATTCAGCACTTGCCATATTTGGTACTTATTTCATCTCCTAAGTTAGATACTAAACTCCTTGAGAGTAGGAATCATGTCTTATCCATCTTTGTGCTCTTTGAAGGTTCCTTGCCTGCGTGTTACAGCACTCAACTTTTCTTCAGCACTCAAGAAAAGCTGAATGAATGAATTCTGATGAATTAAGGATTGCCTTGGGCTACTTATGGATTAGAAATGACTCCACCCTTCTCTGCCCCAAACCAGAAACTTTGAAATGTTGATGACTTAAGCTCTAATATAAAAGCTATATAATTTTACCTGCAGGTAAAATGAATGCAAGTTGCCCGTCTTCATGGAATTGCACCCCTTCGGAGAGCAGAGGAGTCAGAGGTGCTTTTCCTATTTTAAGGAAAACTGGCCCAGCTCTACTCTCTGCTCTGTTCTCCCAATTTCTCATGAATGCCCCCCCTTCACTACTATCAACCAGATGGCATCATAACAAGATTAGGCAATAGTATGAGCAGATGTTGGCAAAGAGCCTGGTTCCTGTACTCCTGGCCCAAGAACACAGATCAAAGTTTTGTCTGAAATTGATTTGTGAAAACTTGAAACTTCTCTAAGTTAGTAGTAATTATGGCTTAAGAATTCCTTTGCACTAACATTTTCAAATTTAGTGTGTCCATTGTGAAGTATATTCATTAGCGTTTTGGACATGATTTTTAGATAAAGAGAACTAAAAGGAATGATGTTACATTTCAAAAAAATATTAAAATATTAAATGCTTGTAAGAGAAGTGTTGTTTGCAGACAGGCAAACCAATACAGCACAGTTGATTGCAACTGCAGGCTCTTTCAAGTATTTCTTTTGAATATTCAAAATAGAATACTTTAGAATTACATTCTTTCCTCCTCCCCCTCCCTTTGATTTAAAGTCTGATTTTTTTTCCTTAGAAAATTCTCTGTTTTGGAAGTCACAGCATACAATAGTTTATTTTTGCTTATTTTTAACATTCTCTCTTATTATAAGGTATAATATAAAGTTTCCATTTAATCTCTGTAATTTACCTTATTTCAAATTCTGTAGAAAAAGCATGTTACAGTGTTATGCTATAGAATTCCTTCTGCCTGCATACTTTCTCTTCTAAGAATATGTTATCTAACTGAACTTCCAATGGTGGAGGTCCATTGTTATCTACCACTCTTTATTCTACGGTGTCACATCAACACTAAATGCAAGGCTGTGATATGGAAACAGAAGGCGTTTCCGCTTTAAAAACCTTTGGTGGGATTGATAGTGGTGCTGGCACAAAGGCTGTATGAATGAAAAAAATCAGAAAGCACATACAGAGACTTGGGAAAAAAGACATTTTTTTTTTCATAACTTCATATGTATCCATTGAACCAGGAGCTTTAGTGACAGTCCATGAAGAGCAATGATAGCAAATAGCGTGTGGAAGCTTTTTGCATTTAAGGGACATCCATGTGTGTTGAAAGAGTTTGAGTTTGATTTCTGGGTTACTCGAATTGGTTGGTTAAATGTGCTAAGTGAAATGATGCTAATATTACCCCTTGACAATGCCATGAATGCTGTATAGTTGAGTCCTGATTTTGACATGTAAATGAGATAACTTGAATGCAAGGAGCACTTTAACTGAGAATATTGACTGAGTGTGTGGAGGTTTCAAGCAGAGTTCACCAGGGGGTCTGGCGTGTGTCTCAGAGAAGGGAGGAAGTCCTCCCCAAGAATACTGCTTAGGCAGGTCTGCATTTTGGACTTTGACACTTTTTAGGAATTTACTAATGTTGAAAATTCCTCAACAAAACTATTTTTTTAAAGAAAGAATTAAGTTTGTCTCCTTTTTATTTAAGACTAGAAGCTGAGATTCAGAAAGGTTAGGCGATATGTCTAATGTCACTCAACTTGGGGTGCTAGAGATAGGACAATGACTCAAGTCACTAAGTGACTCAGATTAACAGTCCTCTGAGTACTTGGAACACTCTCCTTCCCGTGCCATACATGCAGGGTGGACATGCTCCATCTGCGTTCTCATCTCCTCCTCCATTGTGAAGCTATCCCCTGATAGCTTCATGTGTTTCTTTTGGGTGGTCTTGCTTAAAAAGCCACAACAAAGTCACACGTCGTAGGCTGGCTAATCAGACACTCTATCACCCTGAGCACAGCAATGGGACCTTGAATGTGTGCATAGCCCAAAGAGACCAACCAGTTACTTTGAAGGAACTGACATTAACTATAGAAGAGAGGGAGAGTACTTTGTTGCCATGGTTTAAATGTTCATCCCCTCTAAAAATCACACTGAAATTTAATTCCCATTAAACCAGTATTAGAGGTGAGACCTTTAGGAATGCTTGGGCTATGAAGATAGGAGCAACATCTTTATAAAAGAATGAGTTAGGGTCCCCTCTTGCCTCTCATCATCCACCATGTGCTGATGCAGCCTGAAGGCCCTCACCAGATGCTGGCACCTTGATATTGGACTTCCTAGACTCCATAACTATGAGCTAATCAGTTTCTGTTGATTATACATTACCTAGTCTCAGGCATTCTGTAACAGCAGCACAAAATGGATTATGATTCCTACCTTCTGAAATTGTGACCAGTGAATGCCATATAACCTGGAACTTCTGGGTGCTATTTTTCTACTCTAGAGAGATCTTATGAGGGATGAAGATGATACAAAGGAAAGAAAAATCAAAAGGAAACTCAAGGAAGCTGAATGTATCAGCTGAGCCTCTGGATCCAAATATACCTGAGACTGGCAAAGTCCTAAACTGTTAAGTTATTGCAGCTAAAAATGAGATTTTGCTGTTGAATCTGGTGGCACCCACTGCATTCCTCAGCCCCTGCTGTCTCCCTGAGGAGTCTCTGGCTAGGTGTAGGTTTTGGTTCTTGATCAACTTGTAAAGCCCCTAGAGGCTGGGATTCTGGAACTCTTGTAAATTATATACAACATAATAGAACTTAAGTCCAAATTTCTGAATACCTGGAAGAATTATAAGTGACTATGAGTATGTACTTGATCCCACAGCTTAGTTCTCCTTAATGACCTATAAATATAGAGTCCTGCCCACCAGCTCTGTTCTCCACAACCTCAACACACCTCCAGCTCCCCAGGGAAAAAGTGAGCTAGAGACCAAGCGAGCAGCCAGTCCCTCCAACAGTGGCAGTGTGTGTATTTATGCCTTCTGCCAATAGTGCTTTTTCTCTGCTCCCAACATACTAGTTCCTGAACTCAATCACATTATAACCAATTGCTATTTGAATAATGCAAATTCAAACCATGTTCTATAATTAATCTATTGTGGTCTATCCAATTTGCATTATGAATTGTAGGAATAATGTCTGTAATTGCCTTTCTCCGCGGCTAAGTTTATTTGAAACCTGCCTTAGACAGAGGTGCCCTGAGTGAGAAGAAGTTGTGACACATGTCCAGTCATGTTCTTCATTTCTCCCCTGTGGCTATTTAGAAGTTAGCAGATTCTGGATCCTAAGTTAAACTCTGTCTCTAGCCAAAGGTCTTCTCAGTATTGAGCAGGTAATCACAGCACAGCGGGGAACTGATTGAAGCTGACTTCACTTGGATGCTCTAACTTCCATTCCTAGAAGCTGGCGTTAAATTTAGAGAGAGGATTTGGTGCTGCCTCCTAATGAAGCACACACCTGACTCAAGTAGATCTTACAAAAGTGTCAAGTGACCAAGAAACAGGTTATCTCACATGGTTTCACTTTGAGTTTTGTTATACACAGCTAAAGGCTATTGGGTAGTCTATTTTATCACCTAAAAATGGAATGCAGGACACTTTTGCTTAGGGTGGGTTTGGCCCCAGTGCCCAAGTCTGACTTTCGTTCCCTAGAGACCATCAAGTGTCACTCTCACCAATTGTCATGCATAGCCCAGTCACCCAGGTGAAGTTGACTCCTGCCTTGGCTCCCATCTCTGCAGTCCAGAAGTACAGGACCCAGGCTGCTGTCATCTGCCCAACCTTGGCCTTTCTCCCAATGGATGATGTCCAGTGTTCAGGGATCTTTAACTTACCCAACTGAGTGAACTTAACTGTCAATCAGCATGTGAAGATGCGAGGTAACACCATTTTTCTGCCTGTGGCCTCCTAGCATCATAACCCCACTTTGCTCTTCTCAGAGTGAGGGCAATCACCCAGTTTGTTCACTATGATGATGGCTCCAGATGCAAACATCACTTTCTTTCTTTTTTGCATATAAAGAAACTTCCTGAACTGCCCTTTCAAAGTGATCAAGTTTTGTTGCTCTCTTGTTCCAAAACCATTTTTATAAAAGATAATTTTCACAATTATTTGAACTTAAGATTTTGAAATTCTGGTAGGTCATCTTGAAGAGAAATAATTTAGCAAACGTTATAAATGTAACTGCAGACATAAGTGGGTCTTCCAAGGAGGGTTTCAGACAGTGAGGCAAGAATAGAGTTAAGACGAAAACTGAAACAACGAAGCAATGGACACTCTCCACATGGATGCTGCAACCTGGAAACTCTTACGCTTGCAACCACTCAATAGCCAGTAAAGGGACATTCTTTGTGTCTGTGATTTTTAAAGGATTGTCCTTGGAACAAGAAGTACAATGTACAAGACAAAGCCCCTTGCCTTAAGGACCTTATAGATGAATCAAGTTTGATGAGCTCTAAAGATCAGACTAATGTAATACCTGTGGCTTACAGAAAACTAAAGGATTAAGGTGACGGTGGAACTAATGTATGGAGGAGCTAAGTGAATGGGCAGGAGAAAATTGAGCCCTCATAGAATTCTGGTGGCAGAAATTCCTCTAACTCTTGCATGCACCTTTGCTTTTCAAACTAGAAATGTGAGGGTGAATCTGCTCAAGGGAACAGACAGTACTATGCCATGGGTGTCCGAAACCAAGGAACATCTTGTAGCATTCATCTTATACAAAGATTTTTGGGTGGCAATGTGTAAATGTGTATGAATTCTCTTATATTTAAGCATATATATATAGATAAGCCTTCAGAGAAACTCTGGGCTTGTTTTCAGAAAATTATCTCAGACTTTGCCCTGAAGCTACATGTTACTGTCATCTGCCCTTACAAGTCTAGTAGTCAGAAGGTTTCAGAAGCACTCCGTAGAAAATGCTCCAAGAGACTTTGTAGATAAGCAGGCAGATTTCTCTCCCACCTACAGAGAGTTATCTGGCTTTAGAAGAGAGACTTTAAAGCCAGAGATTTAAAGTTCAGACTTTCATTGATCACAAGCTACTTTGTAATATTTCTAAGTATGCCTGATCATGACTGAACATTTTCAACCTTTAAATTATGATAACTTCTTTCCCTTAAGCATACAAAATTCTGGGATCATTTTTCACAATCCTGAGAATAGGTGAAAGGTTCTTCCAATATATATACATTTATGTATATATATATATATATGTATGTGTGTGTGTATATATATATATATTCTAAATTTACCATAAAATATATGGTAAAAAGTTGTGAAGATAGTATAGAGAGTTCTCATTGATGCTCCCCACCCCTTCACCTTCCCCTATGGTAAATGTTTTATGTCACTATGGTACATTCGCACATTAACAAATGATATTGTAACATTAACTAGGGTCAATATTTTATGTAGATTTCCTTAGTTTTTTCCCCTAATGTTCTTTTTCACTTACAGGATCCCATCCCATTTTTCTCATTACCCATAATCATTGTGTCTCCTTAGCCCCCAGCCCCCACCCCCCATGGCTATAACAGTTTCTCAGACTTCCCAGGTTTTATCCTACAATTTGAAGAATATTAATATTTTTCAGAGTGTTCCACAATCGGTATTTGTCTTATGTAATTTTTATGATTAGACTGAAGTTACGGGTTTCTGGGAGGAAGACCAGAGAGATAAAGTACCATTCTCATCTTATCACATTCCTCCATAACAAAGGCACAACATACTGTTAAGATGACTTATCACAGTTGATGTAAACGGTGGTCACCTGGTTGAGGTTGCATGCATCAGGTTTCTCCACTGTAAAGTTATCCTTCCCCCAACTTCATGTACTCTAATCCTTAAAAGGAATTCACTGCATGCAGCCTACACTGATGGAGAATTTTACTACTTCTCCTCCAGGGCAGAGTATCTAGCTACATATATTATTTGAAATTCTTTGGCATAGGGAATTTCCCTTACTACCACATTTATTTCTTCATCATTTATTTATATCAGTATGGATTCATGGATATTTATTTTATACTTTGGGTTATAACACACTATTATTATATTTCTTTTGTTGCTCAAATTTTTCCAGCACTGGCCACTAGGAACTCTTACAGTTGGCTCCTGAGGGATTTATCCCTTTAAACCTTCTTATGCCTCATGTTCCATTACTGGAATGGTAGTGATGTGGGAGTCATTTGTATCCTTCGGCTCAAGGCCATCACCGAGGTCTGATTTTTCATGCTTGCCTGCCTCCTGAGAGTACACAGAGTTAGTCACTGCTGCAGATACTGATGTGCTGGGAGCTTCTCAAAAAGTCAAGCAAAAAATTCAAAAATGTCAACCTCCAGCGTAAATAAGTTAATGTAAGGCAATCATTGTGGTTTTATTGGTGGTGACTCCTTTTTTACTACTTACTTTCTAGCTCCACGAGATGCTACAGGCTGTCTGTGTGTGTGTGCGCGCGACAATATGGTTTTTTGCTCACAGTATTAATGAGATATGATTGACAAAACTGTATAAATTTAAGTGTAAAATGTTATGATTTGATACATGTTGTGAAATTACCACCAGAATCAAGTTAGTTAACACATCTGTTAACTCAGTTATCTTTGTTTTAATGTGTAGAGAGAACATTTGCATTTATGATCTATTCTTTTAACAAATTTTGATGTATATTATACAATATTATTAACTATAGTTATAAGTTGTACATTGATCCCCAGAAATTATTCATCCTGCATAACTAAAACTTTGTATCCTTTCACCAACATGTATCCATTCCTCTACCCCCTGCCAATCACCATTCTACATTTTTATGTGTTTAACTTTTTAAAATTCACATATAAGTGAGATCATATAATATTTGTCTTTTCCTGACTCATTTTGCATAGCAAATACCCTCAAGATTTACTTATGTTATTCCAAATGACAAGATTTTCTTCAATTTTTATGATTGAAACACATCCCTTTATGTCTGTGCATGTGTGTGCATATGTGTGTGTGTATAAATATATGTATTTCTTTATCCATTCATCGATCTACGAATACTTAGGTTGTTTTTGTATCTTGATATCGTGACTCATGTGGACATGAACATGAGCATGTAGATGTGCAGCTATCTCTTTGAGATAGTGATTTTACTTCCTTTAGATATCTACTCAGAACTGAGATTGCTGGATCATATATATAGTCATTCTATTGTTTTTAATTTTATTGAATCATAATTGTGTACATTGGTGCAATCATAGGGCACAATGTGCTTCATATACATTCAGAAATATTTTGATCGTACTGTTACAGATAGTCTTCATGGCATTTTCTTGATCACTATATAAAGACATTGATA
>CAUYON010100740.1:0-11689 GCA_963573935.1 Arctocebus calabarensis | reverse complement strand
CTGACAAACAACAATGACGGCTGCAACCAAAAAAAAAAAAAAAAAAATGGCCAGGCGTTGTGGTGGGCGCCTGTAGTCCCAGCTACTTGGGAGGTGGAGGCAAGAGACTCGCTTGAGCCCAGGAATTGGAGGTTGCTGTGATGCCACAGCACTCTACCCAGGGCAACAGCTTGAGGTTCTTTCTCAAAAACAAACAAACAAACAAACAAACAAATAAATAAATAAATAAAAAATCACACCTAGTAATGCTCACAAATGTGATTTTTTTTATTGAGTTGAAATCCACAGAACAAAAATAATTTGTTAGTATTTTGTCGAGGATTTTTATATTGATATTCATGAGCTATATTGGTTTGGGGCGGCGCCTGTGGCGTAAAGGAGTAGGGCGCCGGCCACATATACTGGAGGTGTCAGGTTCAAACCCACCCCCAGCCAAAAATAACCTGCAACCCCCCCCCAAAAAAAACAAAAAACATACATTGGTTTGTAGTTTTCTTGTGATATCCTTGTCTGATGTTGATATTAGAGTAATACTGACCTTTATATATAAACTTCAAAGTTAACAGTTCAGCTGGACACAGTGGCTTACATCTGTAATCCTAGCACTCTGGGAGGCCAAGGCATGTATATTGATTCAGCTCAGGAGTTTGAGACCAGCCTGAGGAAGAGGGAGACCTTGTCTCTAAAAATAGCCTGCATTATGGTGGGTGCCTGTAGTCCCAGGTATCCGGGAGGCTGAGGCAGAATTGCCTGAGCCCAGGATTTTAAGGTTGCTGTGAGCTACTATGAGCTAGGCTGATGCCCTGCCACTCTAGCCTGGGCAACATAGTGAGACTCCTCCCCACCAAAAGCAATCAGTTAATGTAATATACCATATCTATCGAATAAAGGACAAAAAACTGCCCAATCATTTCAACAGCATTTGACAAAATTCAACACCTCTTCATGATAAAAACACTCCCAGTATCTAAGAATAGATAGGAACCTTCTCAGCTTGATAAAGAGAAGCTACAAAATCTTAACATCTAATTTAATGATGAGAGACTAAATGCTTTCCTCCTAAGGTCAAGAACAGGACAAAAATGTTTGCCCTTACTATTTCTATTCAACACTGTAGTAGATAATGTAGTCAGAGGAATTAGGCAAGACAAAAAAATAAAAAGCATCCAGACCAGGAAGGAAGAAGCAAAATTATTTCTATTCACAAATGGCATGATCTCACAGATAGCATGATCTTATACATAGAAAATCCTAAGGAATGCACAAAACAAAACAAAACAAAAAAACTATTCGAACTAATAAGCAAGTTCAGCAAGGTTGTAGAAGAGGAGATCAATATTCAAAAATAATTGTATTTCTGGGGGTGCTGCCTGTGGCTTAGTGAGTAGGGCGCCAGCCCCATATACCGAGGGTGGCAGGTTCAAACCCGGCCCTGGACAAACTGCAACAAAAAAACAGCCAGGCATTGTGGCAAGTGCCTGTAGTCCCAGCTACTTGGGAAGCTAAGGCAAGAGAATCACCTAACCTCAGGAGCTGGAGATTGCTGTGAGGCTGTGATGGGTTCAAACTCAGCCCTGGCCAAAAGTGAGACTTTAGGTACTCTACCGAGGGTGACAAAATGAAACTCTATCTCTTAATAAATAAATAAATAATATTTCTATCAAAAGAATAAAATGCTTAGGAATAAATTCAACCAAGGAAGTATAAAATTTATACACTGAAAACTACAAAGCATTTTTCAAAGAAATTAAAGATGATCCAAATAAATGGAAAGACCTCCCATGTTCATAGATCGAAAGACTTAATATTGTTGAGACAGGAATACTCCCTAAATTGATCTACAGATTCAATACTTATGGAATATGATATTTCAACTGGCTTCTTTACAGACATTGACAAGCCAATTCTAAAATTCATATGGAAATGACCAGGACCCACAATTGCTGAAACAATCTGGAAAAAGAATGTTGAAAGGCTCACACTTCTCATTTTTAAAGCTTACAGCAAATCTATAATAATCAAGACTATACTGGCTTGGCGCCTGTGGCTCAGTGGGCTAGGGCGCCAGCCACGTACACCTGAGTTGGCGGGTTCGAATCCAACCTGGGCCTGCCAAACAACAATGACGGCTGCAACCAAAAAAAAAAAAATGGCCGGGCGCCTGTGATTCCAGCTACTTGGGAGGCAGAGGCAAGAGATTCGTTTGAGCCCAGGAATTGAAGGTTGCTGTGAGCTATAATGCCGTGGCACTTTATCCAGGGTGACAGCTTGAGGCTCTGTTTAAAAAAAAGAAAGGCTGTATGATACTGGCATAAGTCTTAGACATATAAATCAAAAGAATAAAATTGAGAATCCATACATAAACCTTTACATTTAAAGTAAACCGATTTTTGACAAAGAAGTTAAGATAATTCAATGGGGAAAAGAATAGTCTTCTCAATGAAGAAGACTATTACTATACACAGACCACTAGACATTCACATGTAAAAGAATGAAATTTGACCCCTGTCTCATACCATATACAAAAATTAACTCAAAATGAATCAAAAGCCTAAATGTAACAGCTAAAATCTAAATCTCTTAGATGAAAACATACACCAGAATCTGTACATTGACCACTCTGGGGACTATAATAAACTGGTCAATATACACAGGTGGTCAACATAAGGAACTAGGTTTGCTGTACTGATACATACATGCCGTGCATGCCCAGTCTATGAAAATTAAGTCAAACTTAAGGAGATGATTAATGTAGGGAGGTGGTCAGCTATGGAGATTCTATTGTAATTGTAAATCTTTGTTATTTGGATTAGGTGATAGTTTCTTTTTTTATTTTCTATTTACTTTTATTTTTTATTTTTTGAGACAGCCTCAAGCTGTCACCCTGGATAGAGTGCTGTAGCATCACAGCTCACAGCAACCACCAACTCCTGGGCTCAGGCAAGTCTCCTGCCTTCGCCTTCCAAGTAGCTGGGACTACAGGCGCCCGCCACAACGCCCGGCCATTTTTTTTTTTGGTTGCAGCCATCATTGTTGTTTGGCGGGCCCGGGCTGGATTCGAACCCTCCAGTTTAGGTGTACATGGCTGGTGCCCCAGCCCGTTGAGCCACAGGCGCCGAGCCCAGGCGATAGTTACTTAACTATGAAACTAAAAGCACACAAGCAAACAAAAATTAGATAAATTAGACTTGATCAAAATTAAAAGTTTTGTGCAACAAAGAACATTACTAAGAAAGTGTAAGACAACTCAGAAAATGTTTACAAGGATTATATCTGACAAGAGAGTTGTATCTAGAATATGTAACAAAACTCTCACAACTCAATAATAAAAAGATAACTCAGTTAAAAAAAATGAGCAAATGATCTGAATAAACATTTCTCAAAAATACAAATGGCTAATAAGCACATGAAAAGATACTAGACACCACTAGCTATCAGGGAGATACACATCAAATCATAAAGAGATAACCACTTCATACCACTATGATGACTACATTTAAAAGGTCAGATAATAGGCCAGGTGTGGTGGCTCACACTTGTAATCCTAGCACTCTGGGAGGCAGAGGTGGGTGGACTGCCTGAGCTCAGGAGTTCAAGATCAACCTGAGAAAGAGTGAGACCCTATCTCTACTAAAAATAGAAAAACTATCTGGACATTGTGGTGGATGTCTATATTGCTTGAGCTCAAGAGTTTGAGATTGCTGGGGCAACGGAGTTAGACTCTATCTAAAAAAAAAAAGTCAGATAATAACAAAGTGTTTGCAAGGATATGGAGAAGTTGGAACCTTCATATATTGCTGGTAGCAATATAAAATGGTTTAGCTGTTTTAGAAAACATATCTACTAGTTTTCCAAAAGGTTAAACATAGTGTTAGCATATGGACCAACAATTCTACTCCTGGGTATATACCCAAGAGAAATGGAAATGTATGTCCACACAAAAACTTAAACATGAGTGTTCATAGCAGCATTATTCATAATATCCAAAAAGTAGAAAACACCCAAATACCCATGAACTGATGAATGGATAAATAAAATGAACTTTGTCCGTGTAACAGAATATTACTTACCCATAAAAAGGAATTAAATTTTGATATGTGCTACATTATAGATAAACCTTAAAAATATCATGTAAGTGAAAGAAGTCACAGAAGACCACATACTATAGATCCCATTTACATGAAATATTCAAAATAGGCAGATCCATAAAGATTCGCAGTTACCCCAGGGCTGTTGGTGGGACATGAGAAGAAAAGTGGAGTAACTGCAAACAGGCACAGTTTTTCAAGGAGGGAGGTGATGAAATGTAACATTGATCGTGGTGGCAGTGGTTGCACAACTCTGAATATACTAAAAGCCATTAAATTGTACACTTTAAATAGATGAATTATATGATCTGTGAATTATAGCTCAGACAAGCTATTATTTAAAAAATTCAATGGATCTAAAAGGCAGGAAGTCTTTGGTGACCCCAGCCAAAGCCACTTCAGTGGATGTTGGGGTGGTGGAAAGTGGCAGGCTGGGGAGTGCATTAGGGCCAGGAAGGAGGAGGATATTAGGAGAAGACTCAGGAGGCTAAGCTGGCCATGAAGTCTGGATGGAAGAGAGGGTTTGGGAGTGCATTCCACATGCCTCTGCAAGATACCATTACATTTCTCAGCAAGAGATCAGCACCTCAAAGAAACCGGTAAAGCTGACTCTATAGGGCTCTCCTGCCTACTCTCCTGATGCTGGCCAGACCGGCCAGGCCAGTCCTCTCTCTGTTACCACTAAAACTTAGCTACCTGGAAAGGCTTGCCACACCCTGCCTCATCTTGGAGCACTTCTCTAGAGATGCCAGCTCCCACTTGACCGCTGTCTTCACAGTCTGCTTTCACACTGCATACAAAATGGCATTACCAGATTGTATTTTATAGTTTCTATGTACACCTTGCACATGTGGGGAGAATGCAGTCATACACACAGTGCTTCCTCACCCTGTGTGGCCAAGGGGACCTAGGCATGGTTTCAGCCTATATGTCTCTGACTCTTACCCCCATCTGCTCAAGCAGCAATTCTGCAGCCCCTTGCTTGGTGCCCCAAGGATTTCTGGGCAACCCCGAGTACATTGCAGGTGAGCTCTGGAACAAGTCCAAGAAGGTATCATGTCTATAGTTTCTTTCCTCTATTGTTCTTTTGGTCACCCTTTGCCTCCCAGCCAAGGTGCAGGTCCTGCTGGCATTGGTTACATCTTGTCAGAGGACTGCAGCTGGGGTGCTATTGCCTTATCAAGTTGGTGGTGCAAAGACTTTGTTATTGTGCTTTTTGTGGAGTCAACATGAGGCTATATGGATACATCCTATGGAGGAACCACACTTAACTCAGCCACAAGCTGCCATCCCTGCCATAGTCTACACCCTCTGATCAGTATGTTCTCTGGATAGACCATGGAATTTCCCAACCATGACCATGAATCCTAGATTCATTAACACTGAGTTGAGGACCTGATTTGAGCAATAGGAAAAAACCTATATCTGGGACCCCAAACCTTTTAAGTCTGACAAACTCATTTATTTAATATTTTCTTATGAGCATTGCCCCTTGCCAACCTTGTGCGGGCTAGCCTCTCTTTGAAGAGATGGTCATTGACTCTGGGTTTCTTGGAAAGCTATGTTTTCTTTGGTGCCTACATGTGTCTACTCATTCCATGCCAGAGCCAGCAAAATGTTGGACTCCGATGTTTTCAGAACAACATAAGTCCCCTGAGGCTGGGATTCAGGTGGAAGGAGGCCTTCTGCATAACCTGTGCCTCTGTTAATATGCTCATTAATTAGCAAATGAAATAAAGGCTCTGATAAAGCCTGCAGTAAATGGTATTTAGCTTTGTTGAATAATGTTTGTCAAACATGTTTGGCCACAGGACCCATTTCTGTCCACCCCATCCACTATCCACAGGAGCACATCTTGGGAAATGCTCACCCCTACAGTAAAGTCCAGAACCTGTGGCCGGCACTTTGGTCTCCTTGGATGACGTCTCTCCATATCTTATAGGCATAACCCACATCTGCCTCCTCCTGCCAATAACTCTGAATGAGACTCCGTCCCTTAAACACCTGGGACCCCTCTCCCCACCTTACACTCAACTTATAGTCAGCTGCCTCTTGCTCCCAACATTGAGCATTCTTGACCATCTCTGGATGCCTGTCCTCCCCCACCCCCACCCTCTTTCCAGGGCCATTGTTTGTGGCTCTGAGTTGCCCCTTTGAGGCCAAGGGCATGGAAGACCATACTTGGCAAGAAGCTGAGGGGGCAGACTTTATCCTCAATTCTTTCCTTTCGTGTAGTGGGGGAAAAAAAAAGAAAAAGAACTGGCCCTCAAAGTGTCTCAGAAACTGAGCCCCACTATCAGCTTTCCTACCCCACAGGGAATCCGCCCTGGGCAGCAGAAGAGCTAGGGACAGGACTGGAGGTGGAGGTGGGGAGGACAACTCCACACAGACTTCTTCTACTGGGCAGGCGGGGACCAGAGGCTCCCCCCATCCCTGAGCCTGGCACTTGGTGAATGAACGATCAAGGATGGTTCTTGAAGAGAACCCCCAGCCACCCCTCCCCTAAATCCTGGGCATATTCCCCACTAGACAATTGGCCACTTCCCAAAATTCAGACACATCCTGGCTAGAGCTGGCTGCGGGCTGGGCACCCCTGGGGCAGCTGGGCAGGGCGGGGTGTCCTGGAGAGCCGTGGATGGGCCTCACACCCAGGCTGGGCCAGGACACCCCGTCCTTGGCCGAGGCCCAAACCGGCTCTGTTTACAGAATCTGTCAGCTCTGTTCCCCCTCCCCCACCCACCACTTCCCCTAGAGTCCTGGTGGCTGGGAGAGGTGCAGGCGGGGCCTGAGGGAGCGCAGGCTGCCGCCAAATCCCCGCAGCCCCTCAGTCACCCTCCCCTTCCTGGCTACTAGAACCTATCCACCCCCAGCTCTGCAGTCCTCTGGTTTCCTCTTCCTAGCGTAGGGTGGCACTCCACCCCGGGGGAATGTGCATTTTAAGAGAAGTCTGCAGAAACTATGCTTGCCCCCAAGGAAAACGTAGCTAATGGAGTAAGATAGGCACTGTGCCCGCAGGCACCGGGGAGATTTCTAGGCCAGGAGGCTACTGGAATTCCTCCAGACAGCTGGGAAGGAGGTCTCCTTCTTCATCGGGACCCCAAACCCATGTGCCCCTTGGACTATTTCCAAAACTGCTGCAGGGACTTGGCGCAAATTAGGCGTAGCCCGGCGGGCAGGCCGAGAGCTTTCGGGAGCAGCGATGTCCTTAGATAAAGCCAACCGGCGGCCTGGCCGCAGTGACTCAGCTCCCGCCGGCCCCAGCAAAGCTCCACAGGCCCCTGAGGCGCAGAACCGGGGGTGGGGTGCAGGGTGAGGCCTGAGTCGCAGGGTCCCCCCCCTCCCGCGGCTCCCGGAATGATGGCCCACCACCCCCAGCTTCCCAGAGGCGCCCGGATTTCCCATGGGTTTCCCCTTCTGCTTTAAATAGTAACAAAGGCTGGAGCTTTCCTAGCGCTCACCGTGTGCTGGGTGCCTCACAGGTATCGTGTTTGTTACACCTGGCAAGACTTAAGTGGGTGCCACTGTTAATTCCATTTACCTAGTCAGAGGCTCAGAGAGGCCCAGTGACTTGCTCAAGGTCACAATGCTACTGAGTGGTAGGGGCTGCAGCTTCCAAGCCCCTAGACATCTCCTGCCACTTCCCAGCCCCCATGTCCCTCTCTGCCAGGTGCCAGTGGGTTCCCTGGTGATGTCTTCCTGGGCAAAACCCAAGAACCTGAAAACCTCCCGACCTAGGGACTAACTCAGTGCAAATATTTATCATCAAGGCAAGTCCACTAGCAAGTTGATGAAGTATCTGCTGAATTCCCAGCCTGTTGCAGGTGGCGGCAGAGTTCCCAGCTCTTAGTTTCCCCTTGACCTCCACTCTGAGGGAAACTCCTAGGTACAGGGGCTGGGCCCCTTGGGAATACTGCCCATACCAGCACCCAGCCCTGCATTTTGGAGAGATGCACTCTCCAGAAAACCCCTGACTTGCTCACCAAGTTAGCCCCTGACACCTGGGGCCTTGACAAGAGAGAAGGAGCAGGACCATGCCACTGGCTGCCCCCGGCCCAGATTTTGAAGGAGTGGAGCCTCAGGACTAGAACAGTGCCACGGAAAGCCAGCCTGAGCCCCAGAAGGGGTCAAGGAGCAAAGAGCAACCTGCATCCTGGGGCTGCCCTGTGAGGTGGTAAGCTTGTCATCTGATGTGGAGGAGCACCTATGGAAGAAATGATTCAAAGAGAGGGTGGGACAAGATGACCTCTCTAACCCCAAACTCCTCTCTTCTGTGAGTCAGGCAGTGTCCAAATGAATGGCTTGTTCTGACAGCTGCTTAGATGGAAACTTTCCCAGACTCTCCCACTCCACTTCCTTCCCCTTTGACCTCTTTCTGCTGGGCCCTGTGACCTTCCTCCTGGAGACTCGGAGAATATTGGGAAGAAGGGCACGCCCACTCGCCCCTGCCTCAGTTTGCCACTCTGTCTCAGTGAGGAGTATGGACTCAGAGGATTTCGGACTCTTGGGAAGGAAGGGAGGGAGGGAGGAGGAAATCTTGAGACGGGGCACTGCTCTGGTTGAGGTGGTCTGAGCTGAGCCCCAGTCCCAGCTGTAACCTCTTTCCTTAAATGTGTGGTGATGAACAATGTCACTTCACCTCTCAAGTCCTCTGCAAAATGAGAGAACTCAAGTATCAACTACCCTTCCTGTGAGGGTTGTTGGTAGCAACAAGTGACCACATGGGCAAGTTCTTTCTAAGCACCACTGAGTGACAGTATCTAGTAGGCAGCCCAGCGCTACTGGTAGACAGCCTTTTGGGTTTTCTCTGAAGGTGTTGAGCCCCTAAAGACAGGCAAGTTTGGGTGGGGGAGGAGGGAGAGAAAAAGGGATCTGAGCAGAGGCTGCAGAAAATGCATTTCCTGCAGTGGGAAAGGCTGTGGTCTGGGGTCAGGGGACCTGTGTCCTAAAGATACCACCAAGTACTGCTTCTGTGTGCAAGGCATGGTACCAGGTGCTTCATGCAGTGTCACATTTAGTTCCGCCTGTGAAGCAAGTACTGTAATTACCCTCATTTTACAGACGCCAAAGTCAAGACTTAGAGAAGTTAAGTGACTGTCCAGCAGAGGAACCAAGATTCAGAGCCAGACATGCTGACCTGCCCAGGGCCTGGATCTAATCTATTGTCCTTGTCCTGTCCTCTTTCTCCACATTTGCCTTTAAGGCCAGTACCCAATGGCCAGGCTGAGTAGGCCTGGTTCTCCAAGATCCTCATCCTTGCACAGCACCGTTCATTTCCCACTTCCCTTGGGCTCTCTAGCTGCCCAGTCCAGCTAGAGTAGCTTTGGCCAACCTACGAGAGTCTGACGTCATGGCTGTGTTGGACCTTGTGCACTGGGACGAGAGCTGACAGAGGCTGGGATCAAGGCTCCAAATGACAGGAGATAGATAGAATGTGGGGGAGGCACATTGGCTGGTGCCGGATCTTGTACAGCAAGGGAAGACTGAGGGCGAGCAGCCCTCTTCCCACCCCCTATCCCCGGAACTAAGAAGTGACCTCAGTTACACTGTTACTTAAGACCAGATCTGGGGTGGCGCCTGTGGCTCAAGTAGGGCACCGGCCGCATATACCGAAGGTGGTGGGTTCAAGCTCGGACTCAGCCAAACTGTAAGACAGAAAAATAGCCAGGTGTTGTGGTGGGCGCCTATAGTCCCAGCTACCAGGGAGGCTGAGGTGGGAGAATCATCTAAGCCCAGGAGTTGGAGGTTGCTGTGAGCTGTGTGATGTCACAGCACTCTACTGAGGGGGATAGAGTGAGACTCTGTCTCTAAAGAAAAAAAAAAAAGATCAGATTTGGTTTCATAAGGGTTGAGGAAAGTTTTAGACAGTTTTCAGGGCAGCTGTAAGTCTGAGGTTGTCCTAACTTTTTTTTTTTTTTTGGAGACAGAGCCTCAAGCTGTCACCCTGGATACAGTGCTGTGGCATTACCAGCTCACAGCAACCTCCAATTCCTGGGCTCAAGCGAGTCTCTTGCCTCCGCCTCCCAAGGAGCTGGGACCACAGGGGCCCACCACAACGCCCGGCCATTTTTTGGTTGCAGCATTGTTGTCTGGCGGGCCTGGGCTGGATTCGAACCCGCCAGCTCAGGTGTACGTGGCTGGCGCCTTAGCCCGTTGAGTCACAGGCGCTGAGCTGAGGCTGCCCTAACTTTTTTTTTTTTTTTTTTATTCTTTGAGACAGTCTCAAGCCGTTGACCTGGGTAGAGTGTCATGGCATCATAACTCATAGCAACCTCCAACTCTTGGGCTCAAGTGGTCCTCTTGCCTCCATTTTTCTATTTTTTGTAGAGACAGGGTCTCACTTTTGCTCAGGCTGGTCTTGAACTCGTGAGCTCAAGCAATCCACCTGCCTCAACCTCCTAGAATGCTAGGATTACAGGAGTGAGCCTGGCCAGAAATCTGTGATTTTTTTTTTTTTTTAATTGAGACAGAGCCTCAAGCTATCATCCTGGATAGAGTGCTGTGACATCACAGCTCACAGCAACCTCCAATTCCTGGGCTCAAGCGAGTCTCTTGCCTCTGCCTCCCAAGTAGCTGGGACTACAGGCGTCCACCACAACACCCGGCTATTTTTTGGTTGCAGCTGTCATTGTTGTTTGGCAGGCCCAGGCTGGATTCGAACCCACCAGCTCAGGTGTATGTGGCTGGCACCTTAGCCCGCTGAGCCACAGGCGCCAAGCCAGGCTGCCCTAATTTTGATATGATACTGGAGAATCTCAAGGCTTTCCTAAGCCACCCCACATTCTCCTGCCAGAGTCCTAGTCTGGCCTTAGGCATCTCCTGGTCTATGCCCGTATGGCAATGCCCCGGCCATCAGTACCATTCCAGTTCAGGGGCACTGAGAGCCCAATGGTGGCCCTCAGTTAGAAGATCCCCTCCCTGCCCTCTCGCGTCCACTCCCTGTTGACTCTTCATCTTTCCTTGGGAACAAATCACTCCCAACTTCAAAGCATCATAATTCCCCCCAAAGAGCAATCTCAAGAATGTCAAGGGGAAATTATTGAATTATCCTGGTTGGCAGAAAAAAATCTAATTTATAGCAAAGCATTTCTCCTGCAGTTTTAATAGATTTTTTTTCCTCTGATGGATTTTAATGTGCAATTGTTTCCAGAGTTTGGAAATTTAGTTTGAAGCACTGACATCGCTTTTCAGTGCTTGATTTATTGCCAGCTCCCTGCTTTTGAGCCTGATAGGAAACCCAACCTCCTATTTTTCCTTAAACGTGAGAGGACTGCACTCTGGTCAGCCTGCCTGACCAGATAATTGATGGCACAGCCACGTCATTAAGGTTGTGAGGGGATCGGGCGGCTCCTGTGGCTCAGCGAGTAGGGCGCCGGCCCCATATACCGAAGGTGGCGGGTTCAAGCCTGGCCTCGGCCGAACTGCAAAAAACAAAAAAATAGCCGGGCGCTGTGGCAGGCGGCTGTAGTCCCAGCTACTCGGGAGGCTGAGGCAAGAGAATCGCTTAAGCCCAAGAGCTGGAGGTTGCTGTGAGCAGTGTGACGCCACGGCACTCTACCCAGGGCGATAAAGTGAGACTCTGTCTCTACAAAAACAAAAAAAAA
>CAUYON010100736.1:0-58467 GCA_963573935.1 Arctocebus calabarensis | reverse complement strand
TAAGATGCAACATAAGTGTGATCCCACCATTTATATTTTTGATCTGACTTTATGGCTTTCCTGAACTTCTTTCACGTCTAACTGCACAGAAAGAACCTTCTTTTTGAAATTATGTTGAAGGTAAACAGCAGATTTCTTTTTAATGCTCCTATTAGGGAAAAATATTGTCACTTTCCATCGCCTCCTAAGTTAGTTTAGTTTTGGCATTTTTCTGCCCCGTGTAATCTTTCTGAGGAGCAATGTTATAACATTAATTTAACGAGACACGGACAATTTCGAGAATCTGATCCAAAGTTTTAGACCCTTTTTCCAGAGAAACCTGTATGCTACGTATACATATAAATTTTTACAGGTAATTGGGTAAGGTTCCCAGGCCCCTTTAAGGCCAGCCATGGAATTTTTAAAGGTTCACAAACCCAGGTTAGGAATTCCTGGATAAGAGGAATCAGTAGCCTTATTGCAAGAAAACACATTTTTCATTCATTTGCTTATTAATGACACATTGAATATAAAAAAAGTTTTCCATTGCTACCTTTTAGGACCAATAAAAGGCATAAATGTATGTATGATCTATGTACAAATGACTTAATAAAAAGAAAAAAAAAACTCAGGGAACCTAGGCTAGAAATTTGAATAGATATTTTTCCAATGTAAATGGCACTCCGTGTAAGGCAGCCATGCCCAGCATTTGTAGCCGCGCTGGGCGGGCACGGGGGTGCAGGAACCACTCTTCCCTTCGGCGTGTTTTGCTGAGCATATGCTGTGACCCATCATCCCCGACAGGGCTCTGCATCACCCCAGCTGTCTGGGGGATGTGTTTTGAAGGCATCTCAGCCATCTGTTAGTGTTTCCTGTTCTCAAGGGTGCTTTGATGCCATGAGGAGATGTGACATGACATTTGGAATCTGGGCCCATGTGTCGCAATGCCGAGGGCAGCTCTGGGTTGACTGACTGCGGTCCGTTGTGTAGGGATGAGCGTGTCAATCAAATGCATCTGGCTGGGCAGTCATATGGGCAGCTGGGCAGCTGACATTTACGGGGGAGGAGGGGCAATGAAAGGTCTTAGAGACCTTCAGAAGAGGACAATGCTCCTCGCTGCTCATTTCCTCTGGGAAAGCCTTGGGGTAGAAGTGGAGCCCGCAGCTGGAGCAACTAAATTGGCAGCAATCACAAGATCTCTGAACTGAAAACATCATCAAATCCAGAATTTCTCAAACTTTGGTTATTCAAGCCCCATAGTCATGATTTTTTGCTATCTGCATGCTGACTGATAATTTACCTTATATTTTCTTTCAGTACTTTCTGTAAATACAATTTGTTTCAATTGCTGAGAACTAAGGAATCTTTTGAAATTCCACTTAGACATCCTGGCCGTCAGAAGGCTCTGACCCTGGAGACCGCCAGTTTCTTGCCAAAATGCAGAATCAGTCAGGGCTAGGGCCTTATTCAAGGCATTAACTCAACCTTCTTCCTGGATGTGCTGGAAATACTGATGGCAAATTCAAAAGTGAATTATCACCCTGTGTGCTTGATATTAGTTAATGCCACATCCACCAATTTAGTGAGTGTCATCCAAAATTATTTTTTTTACTACTGGAGGGATGTTATCTCCCACTGTGGAACACTTGGATCTGATCAAAGCTCCTTGTTTGAGAAGTGAGGAAGCCTAGAGAATGGGAAACATTTGTCCAAAGTAACTGTGATCCTGTATTCTATCTAACATATAGGATTTTGCAGTTTCTCCAATGGAGACCGATCTCAGGTGCCTGTTTGTTGACTTTGCAATCTGCTTTGGCCAACGGGATACTAGACGACTGGCAGTCTTCAGATTTGTTTGCTTTCTTACACTTTACCATCAACATCGGAATGATGTGTCATGGCCAGCCTATTGGTCTATGGAGAATGAGAGACATGTTGAATAGATGTGTATCCAGGCTGCAAAAAGATGTGTCATTGTACCCCAGCTTCTTCTTTTTTTTTATTGTCTTTATTATTAAATCATAGCTGTGTACAATAGTGCAATCAAGGGGTACAATGTGCTGGTTTCATATATAATCTGAACTATTTTCATCAAACTGATTAACATAGCTAACTCCTCTTTGTAGTATGGTGTGGGGAGCACGTGTGTGTGTGTGTGTGTGTGTGTGTTTGTGTGTTTGAGAGAAAGAGACAGAGAAAGACAGACAGAAGCTGAAAAGAGAAAGAGATGTGAGTAGAAAAATAAAGAAGAGAAGAGAGGGTTTGGGGAGTAGAGGAAGAAAGGGAAAGAAAATTCCTGTCCTTAAGGGAACGGGCCATATCTCAGTCCTAAAAGTTATCACAGGCTCTTAAAAATGCTGGTGGTGAATAAATGTTTTACCTCATGCTCGACAGCTTTCTAAATTCAAGAAATATTACCAAGAACTGTTATACACATAGTACTGTATTAAATATAATTAAGAATACAAAATAAGTCATTTCAGAGCTGTAAGATATTACCATATATTTGGGTGACAAGGCCACACCAGTGTAATGTGCCTCAGCAACAATTGAAAACTGTATTGTCCATAGATGTAAGATCATATTATCTACAAACGAGAAGAATTTTACTTCTTTTTTTCCAATTTAGATGCCCTATATTTCTTTCTCTTGTCTGTTGCTCTAGTTGGAAATTCCAATGCTATATTGAATAACTGCAGTAAACCTGAGCATCCTTGTCTTCTTGCAGATCTTAGAGGAAAAGCTTTCAGATTTTCCCATTAGTATGATACTAGCTGTGGTCTATCATTTATGGCTTTTAACACATTAAGGTTAAGCTCCTTCTATACCCAGTTTTTTTGAGAGTTTTTATCATGAAAGGATGTTGACATATATTGAATTCTTTTTCAGTATCAATTGATACGATCATTTTTATTTGTCCTTTGTTCTGTTGATATGATGTATTACGTTGGTTGATCTGTGTATGTTGAACCATCCTTGCATCCCTGGGATGAATCCCATTTAATCATGATAAATAATCTTTTCAATGTGTTGAATTCAATTTCCTAGTATTTTGTTGAGTATTTTTGAATCTATGTTCACCAGAGATGTTGGCCTGTAGCTTTTCTTTTCTTATGACTTTGGTCTTAATATCAGAGTGATATAGGTCTCATAGAATGAGTTTGGGACAATCTCTTTCTCCTTGATTTTTTTGAAATAGTTTGAGTAGGATTGGTATTAGTTTTTCTTTGAATGCTTGGTAGAATTCAGCAGTGAAGTAATTAGGTCCTGGGCTTTCCTTTAATGGGAAACTTTTTTTTTAATGGCTGAGTAGTATTTAATGAATTAATGAATTCAGCAAAGTCACAGGTTACTAAATCAATGTATACAAACTAACAGTGTTCATGTATGTCAACAACAGCTAAGCTGAGAATAAAATCAAAGATACAATGCTCTTTACAGTAGCATCAAAGAAAATGAAATATCTAGGAATATATTTAACTAAGGAAATGAAAGACCTTA
Organism: Arctocebus calabarensis; assembly: GCA_963573935.1. Lineage (NCBI taxonomy): Eukaryota > Metazoa > Chordata > Mammalia > Primates > Lorisidae > Arctocebus > Arctocebus calabarensis. The sequence continues at coordinate 54,987 of CAUYON010100736.1, read as the reverse complement.
TAGGAAGAATTAATAGGAAACTTTTTATTACTGCTTCTGTCTCATTACTTGTTATTGGTTTATTCACATTTTGGATTTTCTCCTGACTCAATCTTAGTAGGTTATATACATAAATATCTAGGAATTTTCCATTATCCATTTCTTCTCGGTTTTCTAACTTACTAGCATATATTTGCTCATGATAGTTTCTAGTGAGCATTTGGATTTCTGTAGTATCAGTTGTAATGTATCTTTTTTCATCTCTTATTTTATTTATTTAGGTCTTCTCTCTGTTTTTATTGATCTAGCTATAAGTGTGTCAATTTTGTTTATCTTTTTTAAAAAGCAATTTTTAATTTCATTTCCCTTTTTGTTTCAAGATCACTTATTTCTGCTCTGATCTTTATTATTCCTTTTCTGCTACTAATGTTGGAATTTGTTTGCTCTTATTTTGCTAGTTCATTGAAACTCAATAAAAAGCTGTTAGAACTGACAAACAAATTCAAGAAAGTTGAAAGGTACAAAATCAATATGCAAAGCTCATTTCTATATGCCAATGGTAAACAGTCTGAACCAACTTATAATGGCTATAAATAAAAGAAAATACCTAGGAGTAAACCTAACTTTTAAAGAAGTAAAAGATGTCTATAATTAAAACTATAAAATAGTGATGAAAACAATTGAAGAAGACACCAAAAAAGGAGAAAGATCTTCCAAACTCATGGATTAAAAGAATCAGTATTCCTAAAATGCCTGCATTAGCCAAAGTAATCTTCAGGTTCAATTCATTTTCCATCAAAGTAACAGCAATATTCTTCACAGAAAGAGAAAAAATAATTCTATAATTTATATGGAGCCACCAAAGACCTAAAATAGCCAAAGCTACCCTAAGTAAAAAAGAAAAATTGAAGAATCACATTACCTGATTTCCAATTATATTACAGAGTTATAGTAACCAAAACAACATGGTACTGGAATAAAAAAAGACACATAGGCCAATGGAACAGAAAAGATAACCCAGAAATAAATCCATACATCTGTAGTGACCTTATCTTTGACAAAGAAATAAGAATATACAGTGAAGGAAAGGATAATCCCTTCAACAAATGTTTCTGGGAAAACTGGATATCTATATGCAGAAGATTGAAACTAGATCTTATCTCTTGCCATATACATAAATCAAATTAAAATAGATTAAAGATTTAAAACTAATACCTAATATTATGATAACTAAAAGAGAGCACTGGGAAATGCATTGGGACATTGGTTTGGGCAAGGACCTCTTCCTCTTAAGTACTATCTCCAAAGCACAGGCACCAATGCAAACTTGGACAAATGGGATCACATCAGGCTAAAAGGCTTCTATACCGAAGGAAAGAATCAATAAAGTGAAGAGACAACCAACAGAATGGGAGAAAATATTTGCAAACTGTCCATCTGATTAATAACAAGAATATATAAAGCGCTCCAACAACTCAATAGGGAAAAAAGCAAATAATCCAATGAAAACAAGGTGAAACCTACTAAATGCAGAACACAAATGTTTTCACTCAATAAACGAGAAAATCCCATGAAGGTTAAGTCAAACAGTTGGATGAAATTATTTCAGATTGTATATGAAGCCTGCATACTGTACCCCATGATTGCACTAATGTACACAGCTATGATTTAATACAAAATAAAAATTAAAATAATAATAATAATAATCTAATGAAAAAATGGGTAAAGTATCTAAACAGTATGTCTCACAAGAAGGGATACAAATGGCCAACAAACATATGAAAAAAATGCTCAACATCATTAGTCACCAGAGAAATGGAAATCAAAACTACAATGAGATGTCATCTCACTCCAGTTCAAATGACGTTTCTCAAAAACACAGATAATAATGAACACTGGCAAAGATGTGGAAAAATGGGAACCTTCATAACTATTGAGGGAAAAGTAGATTAGTGCAACCACTATGGAGAACATATGGAAGTTCTTCAGAAAACTAAAAATATAACTACCATATGACCCAGCAATTCCACTGCTGGGTATGTACCCAAAGGAGAGAAAATCAGTATATTTGAAATATATCAGCACTCCCTTGTTAATTAGAGCACTGTTCACAATAGTCAAGATTTGGAATCAACCTAAGTGCCCTTCAGTGGGTGAATGGATAAGGAAATCATAATACACACACAATGGAATATTATATAAACACTCAAAAGAATGACATCCTGCCATTTGCAACAACACAGATGGAACCGGGGAACATTGTGTTAAGTGAAATTAGCCAAGCATAGACATACAAATCTCTCTCATTCTCACTCATATTTGGGAGCTAAATATTAAGGACAATAGATCTCATGGAGACGGGGAGTAGAATGATAAGGCTAGGAAGGGTGGCAGGGAAGGAAGGATAAAGTGGGGATGGTTTCTGGATGTGGAAATATAGTCAGATAGAATAAACAATATTTGATAACTCAACAAAGTGTAATGAACAAGTTAGGTACACTTTAAAATAACTGAAAGAATGGAACAGGGATAGTCCTAACATACACACATACACAAGTGACAAATGCTTTAGGTGATGTATCCCCTCATTACCCTGATTTGATTAGTTCAAATTATATGCCAGTGTCAAAATATCACATGTACCCTATAAGGAAATACCACTGTTATGTACTGATAATAATTAAAAATATGAAACAGAAGCCTGTATTGTCCCTGTGTATAAGTCAGAAGCATAGCATTCCTCAAATCTGACAGAATTCCTTCTCCCAAAGCCCCATGGTATTGCTCCCTCTGCCCAGGCTGCAATCCTTCAGCACCCACGGAGAGTTTACGTTCTCCACAAATATGAGCTTCTTTTCTTCCTTCCTATCCTCTTTTTGTACCTACAGATGTTTCTATTCCTGCCCTTTTTGGTTATGCTTTCCTCAGTCATTCTCCAGTCTGCAGAGGCACCTGTGTTCATCTATTTCAATGAGTCTTCTTCCCCCAAGTTGTTCAGAAACCCAGAAACCCTCCTTCATGTCTCTCCCTCTATGATTGCATCCTGTGGAATCTTGTCCCTAATTTACCAGCTGAGTCCACTTTGTTCTGTCTCCTGCACCACCCACAGGATCAATGTCCCCGTTGTGTCTCACCTGTTCTAGCTCCTAACTGGTTTCTTGGCATCACCTTTGCCCAGTCTATTTTCCAAAGAGTAGTTAGAATAATCTTGTAAAATGCTAATTTGGTCATTTAACTCCTCTGCTGAAAACCATCTCAGTGGTGTCCGTCACTATTGGAGAAAACAGAAGAAAGCGTTACTGTCAAAGTGTTACTACATGATGTGAGCATTGCTAAGTAGGTCTACTTTGCAGATGAAACTGAGGAGATTCCGTAGTAAGTAAGTAGGAGCAACTTCCAGGCTATCATTCTTCCTGCAAAAATAATCATAATCACCATCATCATTACCATTTGTGGAGTATATGCTCTAATATTCAAATAATTAAACTCTTCACCCATATTTATACATATTTTAATCTTCTCAACAAATATATGAGGTAGGTACCATTATAATCCCAGTTTTGTAAACTGAGGCATATTTCCTCAAGGCTACATGGTTCAGAATCCAGGCAGCATGGCCCTTTTTTACCACTATTAGGCCATACAAGGACACATGGAGTGGAAATGAATGGAATTCAATGGAGTGGAATGGAATGGAATGGAAAGGAATCGAATGGAATGGAGAGGAATGGAATGGAATGGAAATGAATGGAATGGAATGGAGTGGAAAGGAATGGAATGGAATGGAGAGGAATGGAATGGAATGGAATGGAAAGGAAAGGAATGGCATGGAATGGAATGGAAAGGAAAGGAATGGAATGGAATGGAAATGAATGGAATGGAATGGAATGGAATGGAATGGAATGGAAATGAATGGAATGGAATGGAGTGAAAAGGAAAGGAATGGAATGGAATGGAATGGAATGAAGACAGATGATCAAACTGCCACCTGCTTCTCCATAACCACCATTTTCCTGGCAAGGTGTCAGGCTAATTGTCTAGATAGCATCACTTCTTCCTCCAAATAGACAGAGGAACATAATAGCAACAACAACAATTAGGAATCAACCATTTAAAATTGAGAATGTCTCTGAAGGACTTGGATGATCTTCTTCTAAAGAGGTAATTACAGGAACTCAGGGAGGAGGAGAGGTATTTCACTGAAAATGGAATATGAGCAGTCCTGACAGAAATGTCAGAAGGATAATGTGTTTTGCAAATGTTTATTGCAAACAGACAAAAGTAGGTTGAATTACTCATCACAGCCTACACATTTCTTCCTTTGTTGGGTGGAAAATACTCAGGTGTTTTGTTTTTCAAAAAAAAAAAAAAGCTATTTCCCAAGATGGCACGGAAGTATTTTAAGCTTTGAAATTTTGATTGTGAATTTCTATGGCCTACTAAAAAATACCAATGAGGCCTTGAAGTATGACAAAGGATGACAAAAGCTGGTGAACATGATGAATCACCTGGACTGGACACCCAATCCGTCCTTTGCTCCCTCTTTCCTCTTTCTGAACATCTTATCTGTGATTCTGGACACTTTGAATCCAGAATCAGTATTCAGCATAGGTCCCTACATAGTTATATAAAAATAATAATAATTTTTCTTGGCTGTTGTGCCTACAGGAGAGATTTTCTTAACTCTACCTTGACTTTCTTTCCCCCCTCAGTCAGGTTGTTTGGGGTGAAAATAAACATCATGAGTTTTGGAGAAAACTGATCTTAATAATAGTGTGATTTTGTATAAGTTTCTTATCCTCCTTGAGTCTCAGTCTCCTCTGGAATCCAGTGAGAATGGTGATTCCTGCACCCCACGGCAGTTGTGATCACCATGTGAAATGTGATAGGAGTACCGAGTGCCCAGTAATTCATAACTGCCACAGTTTAGTCCCTTATCACGTGTCAGGCACCTCACTTTCCCACCTTTGTACCCCATTTAATTCAACTCCATACAGTAGGAATCATTATCTCCATTTTGCAGATAAAGAAACTGAGGCTCAGAGGGGGTAAAATAACTCGCCTGTCATGAGCCGAATTGTGCACTTCCTCAAAAGTCCTTATCTTCAAAGCGTAGCCTTGTTGATGAGGTCTTCATGGAAACAATGAGGTTGAAGTGAGGTCACTGGGGTGGGCCCCCACCCAATGTGATCCGTGTTCTTTTCAAAAGGAAAATTTAGACACAGAGACAGACATGCACAACAGGAAGAGCATGTGAAGCCACCCTGGGAAAAGACAGCCAGATGTGACTGGAGTGACACATCTATTGACAAGCCAAGGTTCCCCAAGGATCGCTGGCCAACACCAGAAGCTAGAAACAGCAGGAGAGTTTTTTCCTTGAGTCCCTTCAGAGAGAAGATGGCCCTGCTGGCAGACTCCTAGCCTGCAAAACTGTGGGATAATAACTCTGTTGTTTTCAGGCACCGGATTTTTGGTGCTTTGTTGTAGCAGTCCTAGAAAACTCACACCCTGCCTAAAGTCACACTGTTAATGGTAGTAACACCAGGACTTAGTGTCTGGTCCTTCTGACTAGGGCTGACCTCCACCACTGCCACTGAAAGGATCACCCCTGGACCAGAAACATGGGCCTCAGTTGGAAGCTTGTTAGAAAAGCAGAAACCCAGGCCCTGGTCCAAATCTAGAGCGCCAAAATCTGCTTTGTTAACAAGATCCCCAGGGAATTCTCATGCCCTGTAAAGTGAGAAGCACTGCTCTACACTGCCTTCCAGGGCTGATCTGCAAATGTTAACACCCTGATCTTCTTTAGATTCCCTTTCTTGTGCTATTGCAACACACATCTAGTGTGTCTTTCTGTGTTCTGGGACATACTCCTTCTGATCTATTTTCCTTTCTGTTCTTCGTTCCTTCCTTAATGTCCCAAGGCTTATTTTATCCCTTATACATGGTAGAAAAACTGAGGTATAGTAAAAAAGATGGTAGGCTTTAATCCCAATGGAACTTGTTTTAAAATCTTGCTTCCTCATTCATAAGTATAAGAGAGTATAAGTCACTTGTCTTTTTTTTTTTGAGACAGAGTATCACTTTTTCACCCTGCATAGAGTGCCATAGTGTCACAGCTCACGGCAACCTCAAACTCTTGGGCTCAAGTGATTCTCTTGCCTCAGCCTCCCAAGAAGCTGGGACTATAGGTGCTCGCCACAACACCAGGCAATTTTTAGAGATAGAGGTCCTGCTCTTGCTCAGGCTGGTCTTGAACTCATGAGCTCAGGCAATCCACCCGCCTCAGCCTTCCAGAGTACTAGGATTACAGGTGCACTTGCCCTTTTTAAACTTTAACATTTTTATGTGTTACCATTACCCTAGTAGATGCCACTGTTTATCATCATTTGCCAGGACTACTGAAGTGACCTCACAAGTGGACTTCCTGCCTCCCTTCACTGGTCTCAATTTATTCTCCTCGTTGTACAAGCAAATCTCCTTAATTGTAAAAGCAAATCTGCTCATGTCATTTCCCTGATGAAACTTCCCAGTGACTCCCCTGTCCTTCGCTGGACCTGAATCCCTGGACCAGCCCCGGCACAACCCGCCCTTGCCTATTTTTCCCATCTCTCATCTCTTGCAATCCTCACCCCACCTTTCTTACAAGGCACATACGTGCCCTTACTTTCTCTCTCAGGTTAGCAAGCGCCCCCCTCAGGATCCTTCCCTGTCGTATAGGCCTTTCCTCCCCACGCCTTACATCTTCAGTTGACTTTGGTGCTTTTCTTCATCATGCTAGTAATCAAACGTTGAGTTGTCTCCACGCTCCACTGTAACCCGTGAGAACCAGGGCCAGAGCAGGACTACAGTTACGAGCGCATCCCAGCATCTGGCCAGGGCTGCTATGCAGCCCACCCTCAATCCTCAACACGTTTGCTGAATAGATAAAAGAAAACGGGAGATGACCCAGTTTCTAGGCAAGCATTGTGCATTCTCCTCAAGAAACATTCATTTCTGAAACCCCACTGCCATCTTACAGGTTAGGGACCAGTTACAAAGTGAGTACAGGAAAGACTAGTGTGTTCTTTCCAAAGCTGCTGTGTTCTTTTCCACATGACAGAGCCTCTTAGACCCTACCTGGCTGAGCAAATCTGAAGTGTCTAATCTTAATTGCTTCAAGTAAGGCCGGAGTGATCTAATCTAATCAATAAGATGCTTGCATTGAAGAAAGAAAAAATGACTAATTAACGGAGTCTGGCACGCTGATATTAAGAACCTTTGGGTCTTTGGAATTGAACTGGCTTTAAGATCCCCTAAGATGTATAAACCCTAGATCCAAACCTAATAAGAAGGAGATGTTCTGCCTGAGAATGGATGAGCCCACACTTGGTCCACATATTCTTGGGAACCTGGCTGCCCTGTGTTTTGTCAGTAGCAAAATATGCTGAAAATTTAAAGTTTAACTTTTAGAAATACAAAATGAGGCTCACGAGTCATTTGGCAATAGGGCAAAAGAATAACAAAAGTGGTTGAAGTTTGGAAAAATAGAAAAGATTATTCACATAGGATGAAGTAATTTCGGTCTTGAATGCATTATGTGTGCAATAAATTCTTGTTAAATGTTTCCCCTGTTAGACATTTACAGGAAAAGGATATGTGTGTGTGTGTGTGTGTGTGTATTATTTCTATCTATCAAAGGGCGGCCACAAAGTTTGTGTGCGATTTAAAATAGTTGTCTATTTAAATTGTACACAAACTTTATGACCAACCAGTGTGTGTGTACATGTGTGCCTGTGTGTGTATATATACACACACAGAAAAGCATAAAAGAAAACCTGAATCAAAGGAGAATATAAAAGATGCATAGATAAGAATACTCTGTTTCATAATGATGCCACTTTTCTCCAAGTCAATCTCACATTCAAAGCTATTCCAATCAAAACCCCAACAAGGCTTTTCAGAGAAATGGACAGGCTGAACCTCAAAATCATGTGGAAGAATAAAGGTCCAAGAATAGCCAAAGACTTTTGAAAGAGGAGTAGATAAGAAAGAAACCAACCTGATTTATGCTACTATGTGCTGAAATTTATTCTGAAATTGTAGGTAATTGGGGGGGAAATCATTTTTGTTTCCCTTGTTTGCTTGTTTCCTTCTTTTGCAAACCTATTGTTCAGGAAACTGAGTTTTGGCAAACTTGCCACTGTCACTATCTCCTGAGGGACTGACAGTGTGAATTTGCCCTCCTGGAGCTCAGCTGTCACCTGCGAACTTGAGCCCCAGAGCCCAAGTGTACCAGGGCTAAGCCCCAGCTCTGTCTTTATGCCCTTAGGGTAGTGGCCGAACTTCTCTGAGTTTCAATGTTTTAATCTGTAAAATTCAATTAAATAAGACACGAATGCAAAAAATCCATTGTTGAGTTGTGTTTGGCTGCTTTTAAAATCCATTTTTTCAAAGTAGAAATGGTTGTCCTGTAAAGTAAGGGTTGCAGACTCAAATGCCTGCAGAGGTCAGGCAGGTGATGCCCGTGTGTGTGTGTGGTGGCCGTACAGAGGATGACAGGGAAGAGATGACAGCAAACAGAAGGAGCATGAAACAGGGCTGTGGCCAAATTAGCCCCCCATCCTCAGTAGGCAATTTCTGTTCAGGAGCAAAGAACCTGAATGGAAGTCAGCAGAAGGTTGGGGAGGAGCCCCATTGCACCTCTGCCTTACACCTGCAGAGGCACTTTACTCATGACCGGGGCAAGTTATTTCACTCTCCAGTCTTTGTTTTTCAACCTTTGTAAGGGGAAGATCAGATTCTCTAAGGGTGGTTGTAGCTCTATGATTCTAAAATACCTTTTTGTAATTCTAATGTGTGGAGGCCCTTGTCAGTTTGCTTCTAGAATTACAAGACTCTGTCATTTACCAACACACCAGATCAGAATGTCCCAGAACTCCACTGCACTCCACTAAAATATAAAGGAAGAGTAATTATATCTTCTTCACAGAGTTTGGGCAATAGGTAATAATTAGCTATAAAATGTTTTGTAAATAACTGAACAATGGAAATGGATACAGATGAACAAAATAGACAGGGGGATAGATAAATAATCTACTATGCCACAAATACCTAATTCCTATGTTATTTCAAAAATCATTTTTCTTGGGTTATAATCCCTGCTATTCTCATTTTGCAGATGAGAAAACATATTTCAAAATGTTCACTAGCTTCCCCAAGAGGTCAGAGAGCTGCTAATTGGTGCATGCAGGCACTGGAATCTTTTCCTCCCAGTGTGAAGGCCCAGGCACTTATCTCCCTCTGTGTTGCTTCCTCAGCTGGGCCAGCCAAGTTCATTGCTAAGAGCCTGCAGTTCTCACCAAGTCCAGGATCTTGTCCAGAGAGAGTCACTGTGGTCAAGGGCAGCAGGCACATTCTCACCCACCTATGAGGCAGGGCTTAGGTTCCTACAGATGAGACAGTCAATGTGTTTGTACAAAGAGAGATTGGGAGCTTTCTCTGCACCTGCCGCTCGATGCGTCAGGCTGAGGGCAAGCATCCCGAGACCTACAGGTCTTAGACATAGACAGGAGAAGGCCAGAGACCCCAGGTGAGCTCATTCCTGACTCAAGCAGAGAATAGCTGCTGAAAGGGATCACCTCTCATTCTCTTTATGAAACCAACATGCTGTTCTAGCCCAAGGGAACACAGGTCAGCAACTACATGAATTACCCTTTTGCTTGTAATCCAGTTGCAGTGGTGAAATATTATGTTGCCTAGGGCAGGACTATTCCTGGCACATAGTTGTTTAAATTACCAAGGTTCTTATTTGGAAGGAAGGAAGATTTATTGAATGCCCACCAAGTGTCAAGCATGAGGCCGTTTACTTCGCATTGATGACTCTATTTAACCCTTCTGGCCACTGTATGCATTAGATTCTTTTACTTTTTATCAGATATTTAAAAGAGAAGCTCACGTAGGATAAACTTATAGAAGCCACAGTTTAGAAAGTGCTAGAACCTTGAATTGGAATTCCTAATTCTCCAACTCCAAAATCTTTTATTCCACAACACCAGTCTGTTCATCAGTGTGACATAGATGACAAATAGGCCTGTAAAATCATAATAGGCTTCATTTCATAATGATCTGTAATGGAAGAAGACTTCTAGCCCAGCCAATAGGAAGCTTATTTGTTTTGTAAACAGATAATAATTCATTGGTTTGCTGATGCTTCATCCCAGCTAATACCTGTGCCAGGTCTGCCTTTAATCTGTTATATAGCATGAAAGCAAGGATGTCCCTGCAGCCTTTAATCTGTTATATAGCATGAAAGCAAGGATGTCCCTGCACTTCACGTCTTCAGATGTCCTGTCAGGGACCTGCAGGAATGGTATTTCCTTTGTCTCAACATCAAAACTGCCTTCTACCTTCCAAGGTGTATACATGTGTTGAAATATAGAAATAAGCAGAGACCCAACCCCCTTGGGTTGCCCAGTTGTCCCGTTTGCCAAGAAAATGAAAGTGAGGATAACTTAAAATGAATCAAAATAGACTCCCCATTTGGAAGTCTGAAATGGACAGTGTTTACCAAAAACCAACGGAGGACTTGGGTTTCCGTTTGATTGTGGGTTGAAGCCACACTTGCACTCTGAGAGTCTCCCTTCCTGAGCGATTGCTACTGCTGGGGGAATTGGCAGTGTGACCTGGCCGAGGGCAGGGATAAAATGATTAGGGCCAAGACTGCGCAGCGAAGCTTCTTCCTCTGAGATTTAGAAACCATCCTCTTTCAGTCTCTTAATGTTTCCTGAACACCGTGAATTGCTCCAGGGGGCTTTGCGGCCAGAACTGATCGCATGCAATTCTCCAGGGAGGAAATAAGCAGGTTTGTCTTATTTATTTATTTATTAAGTCAAGAACAGAAATGGAAAAGGAAGGTCCCATTATCTTTATGGCGGTAGTGGAGAAAGGTTTGGAAGCCCGAGCGTGCCCAGCCCTCAGCCCGAATCGCCTTTCTCCTGGACGTCCCTGGCCCTGTCCCAATGGCGGCCGCCACCTGCCCACGAGGTTCCTCGTCTTGCTCTGTGTCCCAGGCTTCTCTTCCCCCCCCCTTCTCCTTTACTCCTGTCTCTTCTTGCTCACCCTAACTTTTTGCAATAGATTTTCAGCCTTGATCTTATCAGTGTTTTCTAGTTTAAAGTGACCAATTCTCACTCAAGGAGACATGAATGAAAGCTGATTTTATTGTAAGGACTGGCACCCAGAGCCACCAGGGCTCAGAGAGGTGGCTGAGAAGGAGCATCCCCTCCATCCACTGTGTCTCCCCATCCAGACACGGTGATGTCTCAGAGCGCACCTGCTGCCCTGCATCCTGCCCCTTTCAGCTCCTGCTTCAGACTCAATCGCGTCCTCATAGTTCTCCGTTCAGATCCCCAACAAAGAAGCAGCTTGCCACCAACCACACAAAAGTGCTTACTCCTTCTTCCCTCCCCCTCCCAGAGGCCACCCCCTGAGCTGGTCTGACTTCCCCTTGGCTTGGACACTGCAGAATCAGATCCTCACCACCATCTGATCAGCTGGTGCTGAGTCATCAGCCTCCATCGGCCAGCTATAGCTGTGCCTTACATGGCAGCTTGCAGGAAGACATGTCCGCCAGGAGGAGCCTCGGGTGGACAAGGCAGAATAATCAAAATGTTGTGAGAAGCTCTAGAGTCCCCAGAGATTTCCGGTAACAAGAGGAGTTTGTGTGGCTAGAGCTGCACCAGTGATGAAGTCAGATATCACTGTGCTACAGAGTCAGTCGAGGCTGTGGATACAAAGATAAAGGGTTATATTTGCCTCCAAGGCACTCACGGGGCAGGAGAGGCAGGCTGAGAATCTCTGCAGCTCAGTAAACATAGAACATCCCCCTCAAAGGCATCTTAGTGATCTAGTTCAACCCCTTCTCTTTCCCCAGGTAAACAGACTTGCCAGAGGTCCCATCAGTAGGTAGAGATTTCATTTCAACTACTAATCATTAAATATATGCTGTGTGCTGGGGATTGGACTAGATGTTTTCACATTTACTATTTCATTGAACCCTTTTACAATGGTAAAAGGCTTTATCCAGAGGAGAGCCCTGAATTTCAGAAAGGTTCATTAACTCGCCCAAAACCACACAGGTAGGGAGGAGAAAAATGAAAGGTCTGTGATGGCAGTGTTGCAAATAAAGGCAGTGTTCGAAATGGTGAGTACACTGTCCATTATTTGCAAGAAAAACATCCAAAGCTCACAATGAGATACATTTCTTCTCGTTGGAAGAACAGACATCAAGCGTTTAGACACAAGACAAGAGAGACAACATTTTTGAGAGACTGTATATAAAAAGAATGTGATTGAAACAGAGAGAAAGTTGGAGACAGCCTCTTCAAGGCGATCAGGACTAAAGATGTGTTAGTTTAGGGCATCTGAATATCCTGAGAGAATATATCCACTTTACAGGGAGTAGGATAATTTACCAACAAAGGAGAGAAAGAACCAGGTGGGGCCTTGGCTGAAGGTGGCTGGGCCTGCTTGGTGCACCAAGGAGACACTCTGTCCTTCCTTTCCTTACCCTGACAGCCCTCAGCTCAACTAAAGAGCTATTTGAAATGCCACGCATATTGATATTCTCCCCCAAGCTTAGATTTGCAATGTTTTCTGAAATATTATAAAAGCATTCAGACTAAAATGGGCACTGAGCTAGTAGCATCTTCAAAATAGGAAGCTCTCCTGGTCAACTGAACAGAACCTGGAGGCTGGATAATTAAGTCTTTGGTTGGGGTACTTCAAGTCCCCTTCTTGGTCTTGGCCTTGACCTTTTTTCTCCCTTCCCCATCCTTGTCCCATCTCCTTCTCCCAACCCCCTTTCCTTGTTCCACTTCCTCCCATCCTCATCCTTTTCTTGCTCTATATTTTGATAGCATAGCATATAATGTAGGGGTCATGACTCAAATTGCTACCTGGGTTAAGGGGATACTAAAATAAGGATGTGACACTAAAAGGAGTCATGAGGACTGCAGACAGTTGGCGAGCACGTCCCTGAGCTCTACAGGGTGGTGGCTGCTCAGGCCCATCTGACATTGTCATGTCTGACCCCAACCCAGTGTTCCAAGGCCTTTAACTTTTCAAAAGATCCTACAAACCTAGACTTGTCTTTTATGTAATACCACAATTCTTAAATATTATCAGTGACTTCAATTCTTTTTCGAAATCTTGCAGGCTAATAATGACTCATAGGCCACCAGCTTCTGACCACTAGTCTTCATAAAGAAACATAATCACAATCCTGGCTTCACTGCTTCTAGCTATGTGATTCTGAGCATGTCTCTTAACTTAGTTGAGCCTTAGTTTCATTGACTATCAAGTAGTATATAAGATGGCATATCAGTGCCAAGCTGTCTTTCCCAGGGTAATAATTCCCACCTCTCACTTCCACTCTGTTCCATAGGGGGACTGCAGTATTTCAGTCATGTATACATCTGATTCCCGAGAAGAATCTTCCATCTATAACAAGACCAATGACTTCTCCTGCATTAGCTTGAGTTCCTCCTGCAAAGCATTGAATCACAGAGCTCACAGTGTGTTCTCACCCTGCTTTGTTGAAAGCCATTTCTCCCAAATGCGTTTTATGTGCCCAATGAGTCTCTATTCATGCACAATTTCACATGAAAAGATTTGCCCTTTTCATCGAACGCATGGCTTGAATCGGCCAGCCTGCTTGAAAATATTTCCATTCATTAGCATGCCAAATGATGTCACTGGGCTGGAACGTGGGTAGATATTGCCCTACACTCAGAGGATCCTAACATTCTGAGGATTCTCAGTAGAGGTCATCTAGTCTCACCTTCTACACAATGGTCCTTTAAATGCAGCTCAAAGCCTCCCCCAAAGGTGATGGAGGCTCACTGCTCTGAGAAGCTGCCCTGACCACTCTATTTGATATATGTTCTTGTACCAAACTTAAATCTGAGTTTCTTTTTTTATTATTATTATTAAATCATAGCTGTGTACATTAGTGTATTCAAGGGGTGCAATGTACTGGTTTTATATACAAACAGAAATGTTTTCATCAAACTGTTTAACATAGCCTTCGGGGCATTTTCTTTGTTATTGTATGAAGACATTTGTATTCTGCATTTAGTAAGGTTCACCTGTACCCTTCTAAGATGTACCATAGGTGTGGCCCCAACAATTACTCTCCTTCCACCTCCATGGCACTTTCTTGGTTATTCTGTTCAGACATTTATATTCTACATTTAGTAAGTTTGACCTGTACCCTTCTAAGATGCATCATAGCTGTGATCCCACCTATTATCCTCACTCCACCCATCCTCCCACCCCTTGCCCCTTTCCCCATATTCTTGTGCTATAGTTGGGTTATATCCTTCATATGAAATGTATGAATTAGCTTCATAGTAGGGCTGAGTACATTGGATACTTTTTCTTCCATTCTTGAGATACTTTGCTAAGAAGAATATGTTCCAGCTCCATCCATGTAAACATGAAAAAGGTAAAGTCTCCATCTTTCTTTAAGGCTGCATAATATTCCATGGTATACATGTACCACAGTTTATTTATTAATCCATTCGTGGGTCGATGGGCAGTTGGGCTTCTTCCATGACTTAGCAATTATGAATTGGGCTGCAATGAACATTCTGGTACAGATGTCTTTGTTATAATGTGATTTTTGGTCTTCAGGGTATAAATCTGAATGTCAGTAGCTTCTTCCCATTTGGTTCAGATCTACTATCCACAAATACTAGGAATGCATTCAGTGACAATACCACATATTCCATTAAATGATCATACCAGACACATGTGTCAAGAATGTTCTAGATTTTTTGATACACTTTTTTAACATACACAGAAACCCTATAAGGCAGGTAATGATAGCACTCTCATTTTAAGAATGAGAGTACTTGCAGCACAGACCAGTGAAGTGACCTGCCCAAGGTCTCGGGTTCCCAAAGTAATAGACCCAGAAAGGAAACCCAGACAGACTGCAATGCTCTGCATCTCCATGAGGGGGCATCTGCACCAAGGTGTAGTGTTGGGAGCAAGACCCTTGATGCCACCCAGAGCCAGATTTACATTCTGAATCTTCCTTGTAGAGCAAACTTGGTAAATTACTCCATACCCCAGTTAAATGAAGATTGTGTCACTTCTCAGGAGTCTTGGGAGTTAAATCTCTATAAATTGTCTAGGGCAGTACCTGGCACATAATAGATTCTTGCTGAATCAGTGACATTTTTCAAGATTCCAGATAATGTTTCACCAGATGCTTCTTTTACTTCCACGGCAGATTTTCCAAGAGCCCTCTTCGACTGCCTGCTCAGCCTTCCATGGACACCATCCATTTTTGTTGTCCTTGTAGACACAGAAGTGTACACTCTGTTTTTATCACGGCAGCCCAAGACTGTGCTGACATATTTCTCTCTCAACATATTCTTCTTAGAAAAGTATCTCAAGAATGGAAGAAAAAGTATCCAATGTACTCAGTCTATTCTATTCCAAATGCCATGTTATTAAAAATGAGCAAATGAGTTAAAACAAATGCTTTGCCCTAAGGACCCCTCAAGAATAGGATGCATAGTTCAAAGTTATGCATCCTATAACTTTGGACAGGGGACCGAGGGAACAGAAAGGAGGAAGGTCAACCCCATTCTTTTAAAGTGGAGAGGTGGGAACAAAAAATATGTTTGAGAGAGGAAAGGGAGGGGAAGAAGGGAAGAACACATATTGTTTAGAACCTTGGGAGAAACTAAATGTCAAAAACCAAACCTTAAAAATCATTAAACTCAGGAGAAAGTACCTAAATTCTCTTGAATGGGACAAAGAGGAATTAATAATTATGACAAAAAAGCATAACATCTAAGTAGTAAGAATGGTAAATTTTACTGCCTAAAAATGTATAATAGGAATGTATAACAAAAAGAAAAAACATAGAAAGCTAGTGTATAACAGGAGATGTTGGTTCTGAGGTCACCTGCTACCAGCTACTTTCATAGCATGCAATGAAGGACAAGTATTCAGAATATGCAAAGAAATATGAAGTCAGTAAAATGTACAGTTGGCCTCTGTACCCACAGGTTACCCATATGTGGATTCAACCAAACACAAATCAAAAATATTTAGGAAAAATATAAAAAAAACAATACAGCAATAAAAAATAATACACAAAAGAAACCAGTGCAGTGTCACTATTTTTTTATTTTTGAGACAGATTCTCACTATGTCACCCTGGGTAGAGTGCCATGGTGTCACAGCTCACAGCATTCTCCAGCCTTGGGCTTAAGGGATTCTCTTGTCTCAGCCTCCCAAGTAACTGGTACTATAGGAGCCTGCCACAACACCCAGCTATTTTTTTGTTACAGTTGT
The DNA here is from genome assembly GCA_963573935.1 of Arctocebus calabarensis. Taxonomy (NCBI): domain Eukaryota; kingdom Metazoa; phylum Chordata; class Mammalia; order Primates; family Lorisidae; genus Arctocebus; species Arctocebus calabarensis. The sequence goes on along the minus strand of CAUYON010100736.1, from coordinate 38,655 downwards.
CATTGTTTAGCTCTCCAGGACCCAGTTCAAACCCACCAGCCTTGGTGTATGTAGCTGGTGCCATAAGTACTACGGCTATGGGTGCTGAGCCAGTGTAACTATTTTCATAGCATTTCCATTAGGTATTATAAGTAATCTAGAGATGAGTTAACATATACAGCAGGACAGAAATGTGTAGATTATATTCTAAGAGTATACCATTTTATAGAAGTGACTTGAACATCTGTGGATTTTGGTATTCCCGGGGTCCTATAACTAGACTCCTGTAGATACTGAGGATGACTGTATAGAAAAATGAGTAAAGAAAACTTATAGGTAATTCAGATAAGAGAAACCTTAAAGGCCTAATAAACATGCACTGAACCTTTTAATCTGGGAGATTTAAAAATTAAATAATAATGAGAACTATAATTTCTTATCCATCAGACTAGCACACATTTAAAGTTCTGACACAATCAGGTGTTGGTGAATAATCATACACAGAGAAATATGTGAAGAAATACACATTGATCATATACCTGCAGGGAACAATGTGGCTGTAGGACCAGGCAGTTCTGATATATATACACATCCATGAACATTCTGGAGAACATTATGGACATGTACACTAAAAGAACCAGAAAATTGATTGCAATCCTATTTATTTAAAAAATATGTATATTAACCACTGGCAGCCCATCAATGGGAACATGATGACTAAAGTATGTACATAATAGGACAGTTATAAAGAATAAACTAACGGTAAGACCTCCAGCATAATTTAACTGAAAAAGTGCACAATCATATGTACTGTGCATGTATGTAGAGTGTAATTCCATTCATGAAAGTCTTTTTTAAATAGCATACAAAGATAGAACAATACCATATGTTGTACATATAGAACATATGTGAAAATAGACTGTTAAAGATAACACACTTAATTCATGAAAGTAGACACCACTGGAGACGGAAGCAGATATGGGACTGGAGGCCAGGTGCAGTAGCTCACACCTGTAATCCCACGTATTCCAGGAATTCCAGGCAGGAGGATCTCTTGAGATCAGGAGTTCAATACCAGCCTGGACAACATAGTGAGACCTCATCTCTAACATAATAACTAAAAATGAAAATTAGCCAGGCATAGTAGAGCATACCTGTATTCCCCACTACCCAGGAGGCTGAGGCAGGAAGATCACTAGGAGGCTGAGGCAGGAAGATCACTTTAGCCCAGAAGTTTGAGGCTGCAGTGACCTATAATTGGGCTACTACATCCCAGCAAGGGGCCACAGAGCCCTTTTAAGACTCGGTCTCTTAAAAGAACTCCAGCCAGAGGTAGGGAGACTTTTCTGTTTTTTCTCTCTCTTCTATTCTGTGGATTCCACGTTTTGATAGAAAGTGATTTCATTATTAATATTGTTCCTGAAATGCCATGCAATCTATTTTTAAATCTTTATCTTGCAGCCCATCACCTATTTGTCCCTGGGCCTTCATTTCCCTGTCTGTAAAATAAGAGAGCAAGAGAAGACAGATCTCTAAGACCTTTCCCAGGCTTACTCTCTGAGTCTGCAAAATGCTTTACTGAGTTGAAAAGTCCTAAGAAACACACATCTATTTTTAGTGGCTATCATCTAAGGGTCAAATAAGGCAACTTAAATGAGCACAATGTACTGAGTTCTAAAATATCTCATCGCCCTTCTTTGGCTCCACCTGCTCCAGGAGGTTGACCCTCTACCCCGTGGGCGTCTTACAGGATGAGGCTCCTGTGCAGACCCAATGTGTGCTACTTGATGAAAACTGTAACAAGGGAAAGTCGACAGTGACTAGATTCTCCTTCCCTGCACCTCATCTTATTACAGCTTATACTTGTATGTTAACTTCATCATAATTCTCTGATTACCAATGAGTTCAACTGAGGTCTTGGGTCTCTTCAGTCCGAATTAGCCTCGTCCAGCTGAGCTTGCACTGACTTCTCTGTCACCACAGTGTCTGTCCCTTGGCAGAAGAATGATTAATTCTGGGACCCCTGTTTCCTCTTCTGTAACCTATTTGCATATCATGCACATTTGCCCAGACCTAACCTGTGCCAAGTGCTGGAAGCAGCCTCTTCCCACCACCTCCTCTTACTCCTCTTGAGAAATGGTTGCATGGTTATTCGGTAAATTGGCTCTACCCAGCAGACTGACGTCACTTCCTCACATCATAGAATTTCAATTTAGACAGTTTGAGAGGCATAGTGGCTGTGTACACATTCTTGGCACAGGTAGGCTATACTTTAAGCTAATGGTTGATTTTGGAAGACTTTCCTAAGTGTTCTACACCTCGATTTATATATTTATCAAATGGAAATCACAACTGTGCACACCTCAAGATCATTGTGAAAATCAAATGAAATATAAGGGCTCTCCAGAAAGTATCCAGCCAGGCACTTTGGAAGATGAACCTGACCATGGCTGGATACTTTGCAGACAGTCCCTGTGTATAAAGTATGTGACTTATAGAAAGCATTCAATACATTTTAGTTTTTATTATCATTAATATATCAGTATTTAGTATCTGCCTATGGAATGATGGAATAATAGAGAAACAAGAGAAAGAAAGTTCATTTTATGAGTAAGGCAATGACGTAGGCATCTTCCATACACATTCACCAAGAACAACCCCTGACCCAGCCCCTTGGCGTTTACGAATCAAAGTCCAGCCCCATCTGTACAATTCAACCAGTAAACCACAGTCATTAACTGTGCCGTGGGATCTGTGGGCTTCCCTGTGAGATGTAAACTAAGTTGGTCTTAGAATCAGTTTCATCCCTTGGTACCCCACCTCAAATCTAAGTGCTGCCTCCTCCAGGAAGCCCTCCTTCACTTCCTCCTTGCTGTCCCAAGCACAGTTAATCATTTTCTGTGCTTTGTCTATACTGACAAGTTTGCACATAAAATGCACATAAAGAAGGAGAGTTTTAACTTCTCTGCCAGTTTTCTACCCTGCTAGCACGAAGCTTAGTGTGTGGAATACTAAACGATTGTGCTGATAGTCCCAGACTTTGATGATGTGCAGAATGTGTGCAGGTGCTGGGCTCAGGTCTGTACTCACAGCTGCCTACTGAACCTCCCAGCAGCTCTGTCAGGGTGCTGGGACAGGGAGCAGGATTTACCACTCAGTAGGCAGGATTTGAAGAATCCTGGGGAACCCTCGCACCTAACCATGACGTAACATCTCTCCATAGCATTGACCGAACTGGACACAGTAATATTTACCAAGTGCTGGGCACTTTACATGCACTGTCTCACTTTGCACACAGTGAGGTGTGCACTCAAGACCCAAGGTGGTCTCTGTTCTGATCCTCATACATAAAGGAAGTCTATTAGAGTACCTTTGGGTAACTTGCACAAGAGCACATAGTTAGTTAGCGGCCAGCGCTTAAATCCAAGCCTGGCCCAACCAGGGCTTGAAATGTTATCTATTCTCCTGGTAGTCCTAGAAATATGATATGGGTATATCCAGTAGTGTTTTGGGTTTTATTTTTGGCCAGGGCTGGGTCTGAACCCGCCACCTCTGGCATATGGGGCCGGCACCTTACTCCTTTGAGCCACAGGCACCACCCATATCCAGTAATGTTTAAGATTATTTTTATGTACCTCATGGTTGAACTATTTTTGATAGTTGTATATCTATTTTAATGTGTACTGCAACCCTATGACTAGATTCTTAAACCCATAGTTTTTCTGATGTAAATGCTTAGAATGAGGCTAAATTTGAGTGTTAGTCTGTGTTATTTGAAAACTGTCCCATGAATGATAGCACCGTTGGGTTATGACTATGAGATGTTGGTGCTTCGATGGAGGACTGAAGTTTGAGAAGCTGTGTTACCCTTGGCTCCTCAACGTGTTGAAAGGACAGTAACAGAAAGAGATGTGAGAGCTTTCCGGGCTGGGATACAGGAGTATATCCGAGCAAAGATATGAGGTCAAGTTCACACAGGGAGTGTCCTGGGCTTCAGTGCCTGGCACTTTGAACTTTATTCTCTAGAATAAACGGAGAGCTCTGGAAGATTTAGGGCCAGAAGTGGACAAGGCAGTCTTTATTAACATTTATCATTGTCTGCCTATTATCCACCCACCTTTACAATAGCTTGACTATATCGATGGGCAAACAATATTATAAATCTGCATTAGTGACAGCTCCTTGAGCACTGTGTGGGAGGCAGTGCTCTAAATCCTGACGTGGGCTGGCATGTGTGGCTGACATGTGCACATGTGACGCGGGGTCTGCCGCTATTTGCCCGTGCATTTTACAAATAAAGCATGATCCTCTTTTTAGAAAGTTGTTTCTACCTGCTAAGAGTAGTAGTCTTGCATCTTCCTCTGTTTGAAATCATAAAACTAACTGAACAATTCATTGAACCTAATGGCTTTAGAAAAATCAATAATTGCCTCCCATTATTGATAGAATGGGAGCCCGTGGAAGAAATTACCCAATAGAGAAATAAGGCAGTTGAAATAAATAATTCAACAAGCTGTCTGGCAATATTCAAATTTTGAACTTGAACGATTATGTTGAGTTTCACATATAAATAATGAAAGAAATGCACTCAGTGCTTCCAGTGTGTGAACTAAAGCTATATGCATGGCAGAAGCCAGGTCTTGCCGCTTCCCCCACTGCTGACTGATGGAACTATGTGCAAGAAGTCAGTAAGCAGATTATTTTGTGTGTGCGGAGAGAGAGAAAATGTGAGAATAGGACCCAATAGTAAGACTGGCGTTTGAGATCAGAGCATGATATTAATCATACGTTCCTTAAATGTAGCCAGTAACTTAAATTGGACTTTCATATCTAGCTATTCCTAGCTGTAAACCAGCTGATATTTTGCAAATGGAGAAACTGACGACTAGCAACATAGATTGACTTTTCCACAGTCACAGTGCTGCTAAATATAAGAACTGGCACTATAACACAGTTTTGATCAGTTTTTCAGTAATTTTGATTTTTTTTTTTTTTTTTTTGAGACAGAGTCTCACTATGTCACCCTGGGTAGAGTGCTGCAGCATCACAGCTCATAGCAACCTCCAACTCTTGGTGATTCTGTTGCCTCAGCTTCCCAAGTGGCTGGGACTACAAGCGTCAACCACAATGTCCAGCTATTTTGTTTTTGTTGCAGTTGTCATTGTTGATTTTAGCTGGTCCGGGCTGGGTTCGAACCTGCCAGCCTAAATGTATGTGGCCGATGCCCTACCCACTGAGCTACAGATGCCGCCAGTAGTTTTGATTTTTCTATTTCCTCAACAAAACGTTTAAAACAATCCATAGTACTCAAATCTCTGTTATTGGAGAAACCTCCAGGCTAGATGGGAACTATGATTGGGTCAAGGCCAGAGGGCTCACACAGACAGAGCTGGGACGTAAACATGGTTCTGACTGCTGGTCCAAGGCTCCCTTCCACACTCCTCAGTTATTCATGTGTCTCTTCCCAAGGCAAGGAGGGGAGGCAGCCAGGGAAACCAGCCCCCAGCTGAGAGCCTGTGACACGACAAAGCAGAACCAGGGACCTGGGACAGAGGAGGACATTTGGCCAGTTCTGCGGAATGACCTGCGCCTCTGTCCTGGCTCCAGTCATCAGGAACTGAGGCAGAAGGGGGCAGATGTTTGCAACTGACAGATACCTGGGTATTACATCCTAATGCTGTGAAGCCTGGAATTTCAGCAACACTGTGTAAGGAGAGAATGAATGGCGATGACCACACTCCGCTCCCTGTCATTCAGCTCCGCCAGCCCCCTTCTCAAAATGGTCATGTTGCAGGGTCATACCAGAGAGCAGGGACAAAAGCACCAGGAGTGTGGCCCCTGTGATTGCAGTTAAAGACTCCAGAGAGCCTTTCCCCCAGTCCCTGTCATGCCCCTGTTGTATTCCATGCACAGTAGCCCAGAGTAGTGCTCACTAAGGCACAGAGTATGCACCAATGGTTTATAGGTATTAACTAATTTAATCCTCACAACTTGTGCACAGATACTTTGACTATGAGCATTTAACAGATGAGGAAAGGGAGACACACACAGGGGAAGTGCCTTGGCCCACGTACCACAGTGGCGGATCAGGGATCCAAATGAACCCAGTGGCTCAAAGCAGTGTTTTCCAACCTTTTTTTTAATCTCACACTTGAACCTGTAGTTAAACTTCACACTTAAATTATGTTGATCAAAAAAAAAAAAAAAAGAAAAGAAAAAGAGTAAAACAAAGAATAAAGATACTTACTGTGCTTTGAACTACTTTTGAAAATAATTTAATCAATGATCTTTAAAAACATTCACAGCACACCTAAGACCATCTCACGGCGCACCAGTTCAAAGTCTCTGCTCTGGAGCGTGTGTGTTACATTGCTACACTATGTTCCAGGGCTGAGTGGTCTGCTGGCCTGTTCAGACCCACGCCCTCCCATGTCCACATGGTGCTGTGGCACTGAGCTCAGTGGACTGTGCTGTCAGGTTCCCTTCCCTTCTGGCTTCCAGTTGTGTTTGGCCAGTGACCACACCAGCAGGAAACAAGATGGCAGGGGAGAGGGAACCAGCAGGAAACAAGATGGCAGAGGAGAGGGAACCAGCAGGAAACAAGATGGCAGAGGAGAGGGAACCACAGGAAACAAGATGGCAGGGGAGAGGGAACCAGCAGGAACCAAGAAGGCAGGGGAGAGGGAACCAGCAGAAAACAAGATGGCAGAGGAGAGGGAACCACAGGAAACAAGATGGCAGAAAAGAGAGATAGGCAGTTGGTCTCCTGGCTCCCTCCTCACAGCTCCTCTGCTGAGGCCAGGGCTCCTCTGAGAAGCCTCCTCCAATTGTCACAGCTCCAGCTCCCTCCTGGCTCTGCAATTGCTCCTCTCCTCAGCCCCCTCTGGGTTGGCCCCGGGTGGGTGGGCTCACCATCCTTTCGCTGTTCCCCTCACCCCATCCTCACCCGTGCAAATAGTCTCTTCATTAAATGCCCCTCAATTTGAGTAAACCACCTGTTTTAGGCTGACTGGGACTTACAGCTAGTGGTGTTGTTTGCTCAGGTAAGTACTTACTAGGTATGGAAGAGAGGGAAAGGAAGGAAGGAGGGAAGGGAAGAGGAAGAGAGATGTAGGGAGTAAGTGTGGGAGGGAAGGACGGAGAGATGGGCAGGGAAGAATTAAAGGCTTCTATTAAATACACTGAGAATGCCAGTCCCTCTCACTGCACCTGCATTAGTCACTTTTTTCCTTATTAATGTTATTATTGAATAATAATGTGAGTCATAAAATTCTATCACATGTTCTTTCATTTAACAGATCATCACCCCCACTTTATAGATCACTTCACAAAACTGATCTGCAAGGAGATGAAATAATTTGTCCCAGTCCACATGAAGTTCGATGAAGCACCTAGCCCAGATTCCAAATCCAACCCATTTTCCTCAAAGTACTTCAATTTCTGAACATTAGATTCTTGCTTTCCTATGCAGGATGTCAAAGGGACCTCGGGGAAACCTGTCACCTCACAATGGCTCCAGGCGTGATGGGAGTTTGAAGCAGGATCTTAGCTTCCTCACTGGATTCGTGTTTCTCCCTTGTTCTCCAGCTTCCCTGAACACCAACCCTAACTTTATGTTTGGAGGGGAGAAGAAAAATGCCCCCAGTGCTGAAAACTGCACAGTGCCATGTGGTCCCTATCATCTCAGTCTTCGTAGAGAGCTGCAGAACCATTTTTATAGGGCATACAGCAATCAGTGTAGGGAGGCAGTAATGTACTTTTCTGATCACCCACTTTGAAAGATGTAGGGCTTTTATAAAAAGTTAGATATTGATATTTGTACAGATGGGCAGGCAGCATTTGAAAATACCGCAGTGAAATCCCTTGAGGACTTGGAAAGTTCCTCTGAGAAATGTTTATTTAAGAATCAAAAAGGCCATCACTTCCCCACCCCCTGTTGATTGCTTTCTCCTTGAAGTGCATTAATTGTGCACCCAGACAGTGCCTTAGAGTAGCCTGGAAATCCTGGTGAAGAAGCCACATTTTCTTCTGACAACAGGAGAAAGTATGATTACGTCTGTGAATATATAACGTCCTAAATCAATTGGCCAAATGTGAACCATAAAAGTGTGATTGGTGTGAATAAAATTTCAAGACATAAGACTGAATAGACTTTTTTTTAGACTAAACTAAACCAAGCAATTGTTTCATTCTCTACAGAGAGTTTTCTAATGAAAAAGAGGACAACTAAACAGAACAGGAAAGAGGGCACACCAAGCCTGAAGGAGTGTGTATATTCACTCTTTTGTCCTCTCTACTTGACAGTATGCTTCTCTCCGTATTTTCTTACTTGGCTTTCTGTCCTAGCCTCTAGCCCCTAAGTAGCACATGGGCAGTGCTCATTCAATTGTTATTGAGTGGATGACCTAGTTCGTAAAGAGTAGATGGTTTAAGCAAATGTTTCTTATTTTTCATTCAAACGTCATCATTCCAATGAGATACACAGGGACTGAAATTACTCTTTTTCTTCTTTTTTTTATTAAATCATAGCTGTGTACATTAATGCAATCATAGGGTACAATGTGCTGGTTTCACATACAATCTGAAATAGTTTCATCAAACCGGTTAACATAACTTTCATGGCACTTTCTTGATTATTCTGTTCAGACATTTATATTCTACATTTAGTAAGTTGCACCTGTACCCTTCTAAGATGCACCATAGGTGTGATCCCTCCTATTACCCTACCTCCACCTGTTCTCCCCACTCCCCATCACTCCCTTGCCCCTTTCCCCATATTCTTGTGCTATAATTGGGTTATAGCCTTCATATGAAAGCTCTAGATTAGTTTCATAGTAGGGCTGAGTACATTGAATACTTTTTCTTCCATTCTTGAGATACTTTGCTAAGAAGAATATGTTCCAGCTCCATACATGTAAACATGAAAGTGGTAAAGTCCCCATCTTTCTTTAAGGCTGCATAATATTCCATGGTATACATGTACTACAATTTATTAATCCATTCGTGGGTCAATGGGCACTTGAGCTTCTTCCATGACTTAGCGATTATGAATTGTGCTGCAATAAACATTCTGATACAAATATCATCTAACCCCAGCAAGATTTGCCCACATCACAAAATCCCAAAACCAGAGATGTGGATGTGGAGAAAAGGGAACACTTCTACATTGCTGGTGGGAATGCAAGCTAATATGTTCCTTTTGGAAAGATGTTTGGAGAATACTTAGGGATCTAAAAATAGATCTGCCATTTGATCCTATAATTCCTCTACTAGGTATATATCCAGTAGACCAAAAATCACATTATAAGGGGGACTGGAATTCTTCTTCTTCCCATTTTATTGTTGCAGAAACTGAGGCCTGCATAGGGGACAGGTCTCGCACAAGGTCACATAGCAAATTAGCGATGGCGCTATAGTAAAAAATTGATTCTTTAAGCATAAAGCCAGTGGTTTTTCCAGTTCCTTCATCTAGTCTCACTTCTGTTCCCTCATTTTAGCTTTCTCTTGGTCTCCTAAATTACACTTTGAGTGGAAATGGCATTTGGGAGGCAAAGGACTAAAAACAAAGCTCTCCTTGCATCAAACCATGAAATCCCCAAATGAAATGGGAGGCATTGAATTCCTTGATACAGAGATCAATGTAGTAGAAGAAAAGTGAATGACAGATATGAAATTAATGGCATTTAAATTTATGCAGTTACAATGGAAAACAATTCTTCTGGAATGCCTTCCCGAGGCTTTGATATGTAGCAGTAATTAAAAGAGCTCCTTTAAATCATTTATTATAATTATATTTTAAATGATCCAGTCGTGAATATCGCTGGCTTTTTGCTGTTTACTGGTAGCTGGTGACATTTGGAATTGACTAGACATTTGCAATAATTTGACTACTTTTCATAGACAGAGAACTAAACTGCCACTTCTTGCAATTAAATTGGGAAAGTATACCAGCTCCCCTGAGGATGCCTCATGTTCTCCCCTACCTCCGTGATCTGGTAATATTCCCAAGGCAAAAAGATCAGCAAGGGCTAAGCAGAGTTGAAACTTACACCAGGCACAAGGTCTCATCCGATAGGGAAGACTGGAACAGATGTTTTGTTTGTGAGATTTGACCCTCTGTAGGTCCAGGCTGGTTTGAGTGAAGTTTTCAGATATGCTAAATGGGTTGAGGTTGTAAATCTGATGCAAGTCATTTTCCTTTCAATGATATCTTTTATCTTTGCCTATCTCTGTGTGCCTGATTAGGAAAGAAAGGGGCTCAGGAATGTTAAGAGGTTTGCCTCTGACCACACAGCTCATGATGGATTGGGGTCAGGGAGGGCAGGACTTTTGACTGGAAGTAAGAAGCTTTGTCCACCACTCTAGGGGCTGCTCTGTGGTGCCCAGAGTCCAACACTCAGAGCCATAGTGTGATGCGTTTTGTAAAAGCCTGCAACCCTTTGACGGACTCAGAGCAGAGAAGATACGTGGTGTGTTCAGGGACAAACCAGGAGTCTACAGGAAGAACTCAGGCCTCCTGACTCCAAGTTTGGGACTCTTTTCAAGTACCCCTGCCTAACTTAGACAAACCAAGCCACTGTAAGTCTTGGGTCACCAGAGGACTGGGTGAAAGGCGCGTGTGTGTGAGTGGGAAGCCATTCCCTCCAGCCCCCTTCCTTTCCCCTGCTCCCTTTTCTGGTTCAAGGGGATGCCCAAGGCCAGCCCCTCCCGTCAGCGTGTGTTCCCCTCATGCTCACCCTCCCTCTGCCCACTTCCCATCCCCCTCCACTTCCTCTTCCTCCATCCCTCTCTCTGCTTTTCTCCTCCTCCACACTTGGTCCTCTTTGGGAAAGCAGGGGTTTTCTTTATGCTAACACTTGGCAAGTTACGCAGCCTCTCTGAGCCTCAGGTTCTTCAAGGTAAAAGAAGATCTGTAAATGGCTAATATCTACGTTGAGGGTAGATCCCCAGGAGTATCTGTATTTGTGACTCCTACACATAGTAAATAAGTGACCAAACCTTAGAAAGTCCTTGGAAGGATCAGATGAGATAAACTATGAACAGTGAATTGGCTTGACACAAGTCTTCACACATTTGGGGTGTTTGATTCATCCTTTCATCCACGGAAACCCAGTGAGGGCTGTAGCCTGCCAGGGACTTTTGGGGCACTTTGGATGCATCGATCCAAACAGGACAGCCACAGATCTCTGCCCTTGGAAAACATAACGTTGTAGGAGGGCAAGATGGAGAAGACAGAAGAAACATACTAAACGAGTAAAGTATACACTGCATTAGCAGATAATATAAATACTGTTGAAAATGTTGAAATTCAGTCACGACATTGCTATCAGGAGGGGTTGGGAAGGAAGTTACCATTTTAAATGCGGTGGTTTGGGGCAGCCTTGTGGAAAAACTAACATTTACTTCCTTATCTTTATTCTTTTCTCTCTCCCTCCCTCTCCTTTCCTCAATCTACCTCCTTCCTATATAGCTCTTGTTCCCCCTGATGAGATTAGAATGTACTGTAAAGTATTGGCACATAGTCAACTATACCAACTCTGTCTATAGAACTGCTACATAATTTGCAGGGCCCACTGTAAGAGGGAAATCAGGGCCCCTTGATTAATAATTCCTGTGAATTTCAAGACAGCAATGGCAGAGCATTAAACCAAGCCCAGGACCCTTCTGCACAAGACGGCAGGGTCACCTTACAGGAGCATGGACTTCACAGGTGACCCTTTTCCTCTGCCACAGTTGCCCTACCCCAAGGCTGGCAAGGATGGAGGTCTTCACCTGCTTCATACCAGTGAAGACACTGAGAGTAAGAAGGAAGCTGACCTGACAACACCCCACAGGAACGGCCCTGGGATTTGCTGCTGGATCACCTGACTCTACCCCCACTGTTCTTCCCCATCTGATATGTTTTGTGCATTTATTCTGCAAATTCCACCTACTTCCTCTGAGAGAAAGTGACTACAGCATTCTTATTCTGAAATGCCTTTCCCCACCAATGCCCTTTCCTAAAATCATGAGGCCTTGGAGGCTAGAGGTGCAACTGGTCCTTTGCTGAAATCCACATTATTATGAAGCACCAAAGATAATTCTCAAACATACACATATTCCAGTCTAAGTAAACAGGAAGGATGGGAAAGAGAAAGATACTGTAAGAAGTGCACTTATGGCAGTCATTCGTTATTGACTTTTTTTTCCTTTCACTTTGTATTGTGATGAGATATATATAACATAAAAATTTGCCATTTGGATCATTTTTAATTGTTACAGTTCTGTGCCGTGTGGTGCATTCACACTGTTGCTTAACTGTCACCACCACATCTCCAGATGACACTCTGTGCCCAATAAACCCCATCCCCTGGTCCCCGCCCCTGGAAACCACCACTTTCCGTCTCTATAAATTTGGTTGCTACCAGTACCTCGTATGAATACTTGCAGTATTTGTCCTTGCGTGACCGGTTACTTTGTGTAGCATTATAGCCCCAAGGTTCATCCTTGTTGTAGCTTGTGTCACAATTCCCTTGCTTTTTAAGGCTGGACAATATCCATTGTATGTTGATCTCGTTTTCCTCATCCTTTCTCCCATCAGTGGACACCTGGGTTGCTTCCTCCTTTTAGCCATTAGGAACAACACTGGTGTGAATGGGGGCATATAAGTATCTGTTCCAGTCTATGCTTTCAATTACTTTGTGTACACCCCAGAATTGACAGGTCATATGGTAATTCTAGGTTTAATTTTTGGAGGAACCACCATAGTGTTTTCCACAGAGGCTGTGCATTTTATAGCTTCATCAGCAAAGCATAAGGATTCCAGTTTCTCCATGTCCTCCCCAACACTTAATTGTTTTCTGTCTTTCTTATCAATAACAGTCAAATAAATGGCCATGAACCAGACATTCATTGATCTTTTCATTCGTCCATCCATCTGCTAAACGTCTGGGAACTTACTTTGATCCTGCAGATCAGAGAGGAAGAAAGCCCAGCTCTTGTCCTCACAGAGGTCAATGCTTCATGTGAGCAGCAATGACACGGCTGTTCAGTTTCCAACCATGCTCCACCCCGCCCCAAACCTACAGGCCTTTCCACTGACTGTGGTTTATAAGGACTTCTCATCACTTCCTGAAAGTTCACCTCACCCTCTTTGGTTTGGCGACACCTACGCTTTTCACTCGGTTTGAATTAGAGAAGGGCAGTGTCCTACCACCCTCTTGTCCCTGACTGGTCAATCTTCACGCATCTCTGAATACATCTCCTGATTTCTCTTCTAACCTGAGCCCCGTGATGGGAGATCTGAGGGCAGCTGCTGGGGACCGAGGAGCTTTGGAGCCAGCCACTCTGGTTCCAGGTTTCTGCTCTGCTTTTTCACAGATGGGACCGTAACCTAACATGGCAAGTGACCTCAACTGCTCTTACAGTCTCTTGTGAGTTAACATGGGCCACCCGCTCTGTGACACCTGACCTGCCCACTCGCCCAGCAGTAAGTGCTCTCTGAACAGGGAGCAGTGACTCACAGCCGGTAGTCACTCAGTGTAAGAGGAAATCAGAATTTGGTGGCTGATGCCTGAAACCCCAGGAATACAGCATTGTGGACGGGACACAAGCGGTGTCATCCATCACACCAGCTCACGTCCAGCTCCCCTGCTGTTAGCTGGCCTAGCTGCACTTTGCCATCCCTCTGTTTCAGAAAGCGGCAATAATAGTGGTGACTTTTTCATAAGGTGCTTGTGTCAAAAGCTTAGAAAATGACAGATGTCATTGCCCTCACTGATGCTGCCTTTGGTGCATGTTATCAGAAAGCAGAAACAGCACAGGCATTGAGTAAATGAGCACCCTGTCCCCCGCCTGCCAGTGTGCCGTTCTCTGTCTTCCTGGAAGCCTTTGAAACCCGGATTCCTGGGGAGCAGGAGCTTCTGTGAGGGAGGAGAGTGTAGAAGGCTTTTACCTGCTCTGTCACCCATCAGGCATCCTGATTTTCCCCCTCCAGAAGTCACTTTCTCTTCATCCCCAACTTCCCACCTATGGTTGGACAGCAGGGAAGGATGCTTAGACAGCCACCTGCAGCAGAGCCTGTGTGGGACACACTGAGAGCTCAGGGATGGGGAAGTGGCTGCCTCTAAGTAGCCAAGGAACCCACATAGCCGTCACCTGCCACATTGTGCCCTATTCACATCCAAATAGCAAGTAAGACAGAGGCCGTTGCCATGGCCTAACCCAAGCTCCTTAAAATCCCATTTTCCATGCAGACTTGCCTACCTGGTCTGGCCCATTGGAAATACTGAAACTTAGTTCCCTGACCCAGGCCTCAATCGCTAATAAAATGTGAAATTCCATATTGGGGAACTCATTCATTCTTAAAGACAACTAAAACAATTTTCCACAGTGAGAGAGCTGTAGGATTCAATGGAAAAGTCAGCATACATAATTAAGACAAAAGACCGGCTAATGGTGTAAAATACCTCTTACGCCATAGGAAGGGGAGTGCGATTGGGCCCACTTTGCAGATGTGGAAGCTGAGGCATGAACATGGGAGGGTGTTTCTGATTTTCTCCTTTGGATAGAAGTACAGCTACTTGGTTTCGGTTTGTCTTGAAAACAAGCTTCCCCCACTGGGAAGAAACATCAATTTGGTGCATGGTTTTGTGTAGCCCCAGTCAGGTTCCTCACATCCCAGCCACCAGACATATCTTAGAAGGGGCCCCTTTGTGGATATTTCATGTCCAATGTGTATTTGCTGAGCTAAACTGGGGGGCTAGCCAAATTCAGAAGAACAAGCTTTGGTTTTAGGGCAGAAAAAAAATAGGTACACACAAACCCGTTCTAATAGAATCTCCTTACAGTGCGCGGAGGTCAGCCTTGAGCCCAGACCACTTCCTGTAGGCCAGGGTTTTTTTCCAAAGTGTCTCCTCCGACCATCAGTATCGTCAGCTGCTCCACGAAAAAGGGAGTCCCCCCAGCTTTGAGAAATGCTCCTGCCAGCGTCTGGACTTCAGGAACCGCAGCGTATGCGGCCCCCTCTTCTCCCTCCCCGGCCTCCTGTCCCACCCCCACTCCCACCCCCAGCCTTGAAAATGAAACTGATCCTTATTTGCCTGCGTCTCTGAGCTTTGCTGAACCTAGATATTGTGAAAAGGCAGCGTATAAGAGTTCAATGTAGGAATTAAGCAGAAATTTTTCCAAACATCCTCCTTTAGAGGAAATATAAAGAGAGTAAGGAGAGAGAGAGAGAGATGGGGAGAGACAGAGAGAGGGAGGGGCGGGGGAGAGAGAGAGAGAGATTGTCTCTGGAGAAGCACAGCAAGATTCATCTCTCTATAAATTATGAAAGTGGCCCCAGGATCCAGCAGCCGTTTACAGAACATTCCCAGTGATGCAGACAGAACCCCATCCATCACGATCACGGCGCCGTCCCCGCTTGGCCTACCTGTGACTGCAGCAGATTACAGATGTGCCATCTAATCGCCAGGTAATAAGATGTGAAGGAACAGGTGACGCACAGGCTGTCTTAGTCTAATGCACACCATCACTTAGCGGCGCTCACCGCCGGCTGCTATTCCTGTGGGTGCCCATGAAGTTGTGTAAACAGCTGCTGAGCTTGAACACATCAATTATGGTTAGGAAGCTTCTCGGTAGAGCACTTAGTCTGGCCTGACATTTCTTAAAAATAGCGATGCCCATGTATACTGGCTTAAACTTCTTGTCCCATGGCTTGATTTGGAGATGTGAGTAAATGTTTGGGAATAAAGACAGTCTAGACAATTCCTCTCCTGGGTCCCAAAGTGGAATTGCAAATATAATCACCTCTGGCCAGGGCTTTTGGTCTCTAACTTGCTGGTCTCTGTGGTCACTCCATCATTCACACCTGTGGCCGCCATAGTGAACTTATCAAAAATTCACACTCAGCTGGTCACATCATTGTTTAAAACCTGTGGAGCGCTCATCTGGATAAGATACACTGTCCACTTTTTCCTTATGCATCCAGCTTCACCCCTGGAATTTCTAAGCCCTCTGCTGTCGGACTGGTCAATCTGATCCCAGCAGAGGTAGTTTAGGGTTGTGTCTGAAAGCACAGGCTTGGCATCAGATGGTTTGGGTTCAAATCCTGACTCTCACTTTTGAGCTATGCCATCTTGAACAAATGACTTAACTTCTTTGTGGCTTCATTTTCCTCATCAGTAAAACAAAGCTTATAGTAAAAATAGAAATTAAGGTTGTTGCTTGGATTACATGAGGTTCACATATACATCAAGTGGTAAGTTTTCATATAAAGTGAAAACCAGCACCTGGCTTATAGTAAACACCTAATATTTTGTAGCTGCTGTGATAATAATGTTTCTCTTTCCTCAAAATCAGGCCCGAATCCTCCACTTCAATGAAAGCCCTCCGTGATACGCACTTGCCTGTCTCCCCAGCCTCTCTCAGTTCTATGATGCAGAACTAGGCTGAGATTCTCCCTGCAGCCCAGTGCGTCCCATGCAACAGGTGCTGCCCAGCTGTTGCTACTCAAGGAACAGCTCTCCCTGCCCCACCTTCCTGTGTCTGGCACACTCCCATCCAACCTCCAGAATTCAGGCCAGGAGCGCTCTCTCCTCCACTCCGACAGCACAGTATCACTGCCCCCAAGACAAACGCTGACTCCTTTTCTTAAATGGCCATTTTGCTTCATGCATCCCTTCAGCCTTGGCTTATCACACCCTCTTATGACTTTGACTCTTCCCATGTCTTTTCTCTTGTAAGTCACAAGCTTTGCCATGAGTCTGACTCATCTCTGTATCTCCCTGGTATGCGAGTTCAGTGGGAGATTGCTAGAAGAATGGATAAATGAGCTTTTTGAGCTGGCAGTCATGTCTGTTCCGAATCATAGTGAAAATAATCACGAACACTATTTAGAGTATATTTACCAAGCTCTGGGCACTGAGCTAAACGCTCTTTTTTTCTTATCTAGTACAATCCTTCCATATAGTCTGTGAAGTAGTATCGACTGTCAGATCCCCACCAAAGACCATCCAAGGTACCTGCTGAATAAGCAACAGTGTGTTCATAAAACTCCTGCAGTCAGAGAGCCCTCACTTAGCAGAGGATGAGAAGCAGCCCAAAGGGGACGGCCAGGGCTGGGTTTGTGCAGAGTCTGAAGGCCTGGGGAGTGGGTGAGGACTCAGCAAAGTTACAACTTACTCACTTGGATTGGAGGGCTCTGTAAAGTGGGGATCTTAATATGAGTCTTTTTTTTTTGAGACAGAGTCTCACTATGTCACCCTCGGTAGGGTGCCGTGGTGTCACAGCTCACAGCAACCTTAAACTCCTGGGCTTAAGTGATTCTCCTGCCTCAGTCTCCCAAGTAGCTGGGACTACAGATGCCTGCCCCAATGCCCAGCTATTTTGTTGTTGTTGTTGTAGTTGTCATTGTTGTTTAGCAGGCCCGGACCGGGTTGGAACCTGCTAGCCCCAGGAGTATGTGGCCGCCACCCTAACCACTGAGCTACAAGGGCCAAGCCCCTAATGTGAGTCTTGATGAGGTGTTTTAGTTTGTTCTTATTCTTACCTTCTAAGAGCAAATATTCTTGGAGCAAGTAATGGCTTCTGCTTGTTCTTAGTATTGAGGGACATAGAGAAAATAGGCAGGTGATGCTTTTCCCTAAGTGTCCTTACCATTGTCCCTTTCCCAAGATGAGGGAAACTAGCCCATGGCTGGTAACTGATGGGTCAGGAACTGCACTCAGAGGCATGTCAGGCCACAGCCATTGCACTTGGCCTTGGCTCAGTGCTGTCTCTCTTGGACTTGAGTTTACGTCTCTTTGACAGCAACTAGCATTTTCAACTTTGTGTCAGTTACTTGAGTGACTCATCCTTGGGTGATCTTTTACTGGTGACAATCTGCTTGCAGCCCTCCACCTGTGCGTTGATTCTTCCTTGATGTAATGAGCACCAGCTATGCGGGAGACGCTATAGCAGGCACTGGGAGTGGGGAATGTCACCCCTCATCCCGAATTCCAGGGGGGCAAGTAGGAGCATTGGGGAAAGCAGACCAGCCTGGCAGGGGGAGGCTAGACCACCCTCTGCAGGAGGCTGCTCGGGGCAGGAAGAGAATAGGCCTGTTGGGGCCGAAGGAAGCCAGCAAGTGACCAAAGGCTGTGCACTCTGTAACATGATTGTTTCCCCTGAAGCTTCTGATTTTTAGTAAAAGTACCAAATTTGCTAACTTCAAAGTTTCATTCCTGCTGTTATGCAGGGGGCATGCAAACGCTAACAGATGTTCTCCAGGGAGGAGCAAAGCAAGAGAGTCAGTAAGACCAAGTATCTTGCAATGTGAGCCAGGCTGCCCAGCGACTGAGCTGGAACTCGCCTGCGAGGACTGTCTCTCTCTCTCCATCCCTCTCGCCTTCTCTCCCTCTTCTTGACCTCTCCTCCCTCCCTTCCTTTATTCTTTCTGCACCATCTTGACCTGCAACAGCTCTTATTCAGAGAACATGGAGATGGAAGTAAAAACAGGATGCTTATCCGTAATGATCCTACATTTTATTTTATTTTTTATTTTTTGCAGTTTTGGGCCGGGGCTGGGTTTGAACCGGCTACCTCCGGCATAGGGGGCCGGTACCCTATTCCTTTGAGCCACAGGCACCGCCCAGGATCCTACATTTTAAACCAGGAATAAAGCACCACTGCCGCCCCGCCCGGGTGTATCCGTCCCTCAGCAGGCAGCGCACTCCCCTTTGTCTCTGCTACATCGCTGGAAATGTTCTCCGGGGCCTTCTGTCCTGACTAATCTGCACGTTGCGTTTTGACAGGGTTGGAGCAGGAAGACAGGCAGAGAGGGAGAATAAACCAAAAGTGGAATTAAAATTAGTTCCAGTTTTCTTCTTTCCCTCGAATAGGAAATGCTACTGGCTGAGCAGAATGAAGTGCACAATCATTTTTACTTCACTCATCACCCATTTTAACAAGTTCTTACAAGCTGGATATCAGAGAGGGCCAACCATGCCATCCTAACAGAACCCCGAGAGCAGTGGGAAGAGAAAGGCCGAGTGGGTCCCACCCCCCTGAAGTCAGAACCCACTCTCAGCTAGTTGGGAGCACCACATACCTGCATTCAGGGGTGAAGACGGAGGTGACAGAACCAGGCCGAGGACTTGGGGGACAAACTCGGCTTTTCCCAGCACAGCCTCTCCAGTCCCGTCATTCTGCTGTGGGTGCAGAGAATTCCTTGTGTCAGGAGAGCTTTGTACTAACCAGGACAGCCTGGGAGAGGGCTCTGCCCAGGGCCTTCGTCATGAGAAAGAAAATATCTATTCTGGATTTGGTGTAGGGTGTGAGAGCTTGAGAGAGAGAGAGATAGTGGCAGAGAAGCACAGACAAAGGGCATGTGGCAGGGGACAGACACACATTCATAAACATACTACAGACCCGTTGGGACAGACACACGACCCCCAGCACCCACGCCAGCTGACGTTTACCGAGTGCAGACTCAGAGCCGGGCCATGTTCTCAGCAAAGTGAGCAAAGAACGAAGAATCACGGGCAGTGGGACCGTAGCTCATTCTGGGAGTTGCAGGAAGTCCACTTTGACTATGGAATTTACATAGTTGAATTCCGTTTTAGAGCCTTGGAGTTGAGAACGGAAGGACTAGGATTGCGGTGTCTGTGGTAGGTTAAGGAGTGCGGTTTTTTTCCAGCAGGCCATGGAGAGCCACAGAAGGCCCGTGGAGGTGGGAGCAACGTAGTCACAGCGGGTGTTGAAATGAGCCGCTGACCAGGCCGTCTTGGGAACCTTAGCTGTGCTCCTCCTGGTTGGGAGATTTACGGGTTGAGAAGGAAAACTCAGGTGGACCGAGCCCGATGGGTTTAAGGCTGCTCCTACTCACAGTGGCCTCAAACCCCATCAATGTGCTTCATATAGCAATGTCATGGTCACAGGCCAGCTGGCATTCCTATTGTCTGACCTTTCCCCTTCCAGAAGAATCTTTCTTACCTACCAGTCACACATGATCCCTCAAGCTTCCTCAATTGGAAAAGCAGATGTGAAATGACAGTGCCAAATGATGCAAAGATCCCACCCATTGTATCACATCACATGTGTAATTACACATATATGCACAAGGAGACCATTTCTCAGGTTCTTCACAATGAAAGTGGGTTTCGCTCTGACATTCCTCATCTAACCAGTGGGTGGTTGCTACTGGGAAGACCTTGCAGAGAAGCTTGAGACAGTGCTAAGCTCAAGTCACACTGATGGCACTTTGTTATTTAGGCCTTGTAAGGGCACAAGAGAGGCAAGTGATACTGTGCGTGGTAAATATTTGCCACTCTTACGCTACTGTTATAAGCCAGGTGTGCCCTCTGCCTCCTTGGAGTGATGTTTTATTCTTAAGCCTTCAACTTTCCAGGCTCTGCCTTGGAGCTGGAGAGTGTAGATAACTTAGTGCATCAGAACTCAACAGGTCTACTTTGAGCACCTGTTCTGTGTATAGCATCCTTATTGCTCTGGGCTCTGTATAAACTATGAATTGCTCCCTGATTTCTGGATGTCATGCCTGTTCCTTTGAGACAATACTAATGTGACATGATGACAATGCCTGTCTTAGGAAGGCAAGGTTGGTTCCCCAAATTCCACATGTAAGCATTGATCTAGTTTGGGGAGACATCATGCCAGTGGGAAACTTCAGAGGGCAGTGGACTAAAGTCTTACAGAGCTCTGGTTTAAAATCCTGCCTTAGACAAGTTGTGTATCTTCTCTGTGTTTGATATGTTCATCTTTGTAATGGGAATAATAATCATAATAACAACAACACAGGAGACTGGAGCTCAACAGTCTACTCCTTTCACCGAGTGGCCACATCAATCAGCACTCTCTTTTCCTTCTATGAATCACAGTGATGAATATCCACAGCACGCCGAATGCTCACGGCTAGGAGCTATGCTCTAATATCCCCCCTCCCTCTTCTGCCAGGTGACTAGATGACTTAATCCCCTATTTCAGTGTCCTTGTTTGTAAGGTGAGGCACTTGATCCTATCTGTCTATCTCATGAAGTTGCTGTGAGGATTTAACGAGTTCCTATGTTTAAAGTGCTAGCATAGTACTTCATGCACACTAAGTTTAAACTATGAAGACTTTTGGGGAAATGAAGTCTGCTACACTGTAGATTCTTATCTATTAGATCTCCCTTTTTGTTCAGAGTCCAAGTTCAGTGTTGTTTAGATTGCAGTTTGCTTCTCTGTGTTTATCCAAAGATGTTGCACTTTTCAACTCCAACTGCACTGATACTAGGGTGTCATCGCCAACGGCAGGACGCAGGTCAGCTTCTCAATTTTCTTGTCTTCGTTGAATGTATTTTCTGCCTATGGCCTCGCTAGACCCAACAGGCCACATTTGACAAGGTAGAGTGACTTGGGAAGCTGAATGGGAAGGGCGGGTGGCCGCAGGTCAGCAGTGGAGAACTGAGGAACAGCTGGGTGAGGGAGAGTGGACGAGAAAAGTGGAACATCAATATTCTCAGACAGGTTAATGAAGGCAATTT
Source organism: Arctocebus calabarensis (assembly GCA_963573935.1). NCBI lineage: Eukaryota > Metazoa > Chordata > Mammalia > Primates > Lorisidae > Arctocebus > Arctocebus calabarensis. The sequence goes on along the minus strand of CAUYON010100736.1, from coordinate 17,176 downwards.
GCAGCCTACCTCTCACTCTTGCCGCCTTCTGGGGAGACAGCATATGCTAATCGAGGCTCTGAGCCTGGCCCAGGATCGGAGCAAGGGCTTCCATGAGGGCATGTTCCGAGTAGAGGCTGGTGATTTTCCTACTTTGTCCAAAAGGCAACCTTTAAACATGTAAAATCTCTACAGACAAAACACAGGCGCAAGTAGAATAAGCAGAGAACTTGCAAGAAACTTGTCAGACCCTGAAAGAAATGAGAATGCTGGAGAGAAGTGTGCGAGGAGAGAAAATATCTTGTATTTATGTACACAGCTATTTTATTTGATTTGATTTTTTGAAACTGAGTCTCATTTTGTCGCCCTCGGTTGAGTGCTGTGGCATCACAGCTCATAGCAACGTCCAAATATTGGGCTCAAGCGATTCTCTTGCCTCAGCCTCCCTAATAGCTGGGACTACAGGTGCCTGCCACAATGCCTGGCTATTTTTAGAGATGGGGTCTCGCTCTTGCTCAGGCTGGTCTCGAACCTGAGAACTCAGGCAATCCACCCGCCTCACCCTCCTAGAGTGCTTGGATTCCAATCACCAGACACAGTGACACGCTGTACAAAGCAATTTTGAAGCTCTTTTCCTTGGATTGGCTATCAGAACTGTCATCGTACGAGGTCTGATAATTAAGTCCACAAACTCATCCTAGAAAAAGGGCTTTGAAGGGTGGACTAGGCACTGGGGTGGGTGCACAGCTTCCCAAGAGGAGTCCTTCAAAGGTGACCCTGGGGATACTCAGTGGTGAGGTAAGTAGCACTTCTAGGGTGGGTTCATGAACTTAATTGTCCAACCTTATGTGTGAGAAGTATTGTGCCAAACTCTTGATATTATCTTACACCTCAGTACAACCCTATGAGTGAATATTGATATCCTGGTCTTACAGATGAGGCAACAGGCCTGGACAGCCCAGCATCACTCAGTACACACGGCATTGCCAAGGTCATTTTCAAGGGACATCTGACTCCAGCCTTGGAATCTTCCTGTTATGCCTCCCTGCCTTCGTGTCGGGTGGAAGGCAAACCTCAGACACGTTTTCCTGTTACTCTTAGTGGCAGCATGGGGCAGTGTTCAGAGTTGGGATGCCCAGGGCAGCAAGGCATCAATTCAGCTCCCACTCTGTTCCCCACATCTGTAACTTGAACTACATCAAGTTCTTTGTGGAACCCAGGCCACAGGATTCAATGGCATCGTGGATGGGAACGTGTCTGATTCTAAAGTACAAGGAGTACTGAGCAGCAGGCCCAGGGCCCAGACAGGACCCATTCCTCTACTGCTTCTATTTTATTGCTTTTATTACTAGTTTAATCACCCATGTGTTCTAGCTTATCAATGTTGTGTAACTCTGACTCCTTGAAGGTTGTGACCCTAACTTAGAGAATCAAGGTTTTAGAGCCTAAAGAATCCTCAGAGATGTTGTTCAACCCTCAGCCCCGTTTTACAGATGGAAACAACTAAACTCAAGAGAGAAGTAATTTGGTTAAGATCACGTGGAAGGATAAATAACATCTCTGATTTAACACCTCTTGTGCTTCTAGGTGATAGAGGAGAGTTGTTGTTTTTTATTAAGTCATTTGTATATAGATCATGTAAACATTTATGCCATTATGGGATTCAATGCATTGATCATTTGTACAAATTGGAGTGCTTACATCCTACTAATCAACATAGCCTTCACCTCATTTACCCAATTACAGCGTTAAGACATTTGTGTTCTACACCTGATAGATCCAACTTGTACTTGCAATATGCTCCATAGGGGTGGTCCCCCCACTAACCCTCCCTGGAGGGTTAGAAGAGAGTTTTTAAGAAATACTTATTTGTCTGGGTGCAGTGACTTACGCCTGTAATCCTAGCGCTCTGGGAGGCTGAGGTGAGAGGATTGCTTGAGCTCAGGAGTTCCAGACCAGCCTGAGCAAGACCAAGACCCTGCCACTATAAAAATCATAAAACTAGCTGCTTGCGGCAGGCACCTGTAGTCCTAGCTACTTGGGAGGCTGAGGCAAGAAAATGACTTGGGCCCAAGAGGTTGAGGTTGCTGTGAGCCATGATGCCACCACACTCTACCCAGGACGACAAAGTGAGACTCTATCTCAAATAAAAAAAAAAAAGAAAGAAATACTTACCTAACTAATTCCGCCTTCTTAGTCTCCTTTTCTCAATCCTATATGGAATTTCTCATGCATTATCAGGTTGAGAATCTTGTTAGGAAGCTACATCTGAACTTGCAGGAAGGCTTCTTGGTGGGCTAGTCCCACCTGCCTCTTTGAACTGCTCAAAACTGCTTCCATTTTCTCAGGGAAAGCCAGAAAATTGGCAGCCAGGCTGGCCCTGAGAACAGCAGAGCATTTTTAAAGGAGAACAGGGAAGAGTTTTTAATGTTGTGGTTATTTGTGGCATTTCATCCCCCAACAACGTAAATTAATTAAAAAAGCATCGTACGTTTCTAACACTGGATTTACTCAGTGGCCGTGGAAATTTTGAATAATGAATAATAGTCATCTCTAATTTCTCAACATATGTTTTTTCACTTACACAGCTGTGAAAAAATTATTTATATTTTTGTTGATGCATAATTTCCAGCCTGAAAACAGAATTCATATTAGCATTAAACTGCCAACAGGTGTCGTCTTTTTTCATCTTTTTTTTCTTTTTCTGGTGAGCTGGAATAATCCCCTCTTTGGCAGGAAGACAGTATTTTTTCACAGTCATTTTTGCATCCTTAAGAACGCCTTTAAAATTATTTTCTACTTGATGAAACACATCCTCTCAAGGCTTCATTATTTTCACCCTGGTGTTATCTGATTGAATATTTCAATCATGAAAAACTTGGGAGATTTGAGTCATTTCCTATCCAAGACGGCAGAGAACTACGACTGGGGATATTGAGAACATTTTGAAGGTTTTTTTGCTAAGAAATATCCACAACTTTAAATGACCCAATTGCATTGTAATTCTAGATTCTGTTTAATTATTGATCATAATGTATCTTTTAGGCACAGGATAATCAAATCAAATCCAACTGATGGCTGTATTCTATTAAAAACAGCTTGTGGAGAAAGAATTATTCCCATGAGACACTGTCAATTTCGTCAACATTGCTTTTTTCCCAGTTTACAAAAAACAAAAAAAATCTCCTAGATGCCAACAGAGTTTCTGAATTCAAAGGAAAATGGAATGGAAGTTTAATAGTTATCAGGAAATTTAATTCTTTATGCTCCTGTATTCCTTGACATTTAATAGCACATCACCCATCTTTACCCCCACCCAATCATCCTAAACCAGTGGTTCTCAACCTGTGGTCCATGACCCCTTTGTAACAACAAAACTGCATCCTTCACATCAGATATTTACATTATGATTCATGACAGTACCAAAATTGCAGTTATGAAGTAGCAACGAAAATAATTTTATGGTTAGAGGTCACCTCAACATGAGAAACTGTATTAAAGGATCACGGCATTAGGAGGCATTAGGAAGGTTGAGAACCACTGTCCTAGACTATTACTTTTTCTGTTTCCTTTTCTTTTGATTTTTAAGTTTATAACTGTCACGTAATAATCACACATGTTTACCTGGTACAGTGCGATGTCAGTACAAGTGTACATTGTTTAGTAATCTAGTCAGGATAACTACCATACCAGTCACTTTCAACATTTATCCTTTCTTTGTAGTGATGACATTCAAAATCTTCTCTTCCAGCTATCTTGAAATACACACTACACTGTTATTTGTTATTGTCACTCTGCTGTGTAACAGAGCACCAGGGTTATTCTTGCAGTCTAACCGAAACTTTAGACTTGACCGCCCTCTCCTTGTCCACCAACTCTCCCTGCCCTACTGAGCCTCCAGTAACCATTGTTCTGTTGTCTATTTCTATGAAATCAACTATTTTAGACTCACATAAGAATGAGATCATGTAGTTGTCTGTCTCTGTGTGTGCGGCTTATTTAACTTCACATAATGTGCTCCAGGTTGGTCAAGAAAATGACAGCATTTCATCCTGTTTTATGGCTGAATAATATTCCCCTGTGTGTATCCACCCCACTTCCTTTCCTAGCTTATCTGTCAATGGGCATTTAGGTTGATTCCATATACTGTGTTACAAGATAGAGCATAAGGTTGAAAGTGGTAGACTAAGAACAGAGTAATCTGGGGACAAGCCACACTGCTCCCTGGACACAGTACACTGTCCCAACTCTAAGTCATATGTAGCGGTGATAAGGTTAAATCTACTCAGAAGTATGAAGTAGGTGTGCTCCCACTTCATGGACACAAGGTTCTGGTGCAGGGCACACGTCTTGGGGGCAGAAGACAATTATAAGAGGGACTTTACCTAACAAATGCAAACCTTGTAACCTAATTCATTGTACCTCCAATTAACCTGAAACAATAATTTAATTAATTAATTCATAGAGTTAAATCATATAAAGAAAAATGCCTTGATTTTTAATCTTTGAAACTTGCCACCATGCTGTATTTTCTCATGCCTGAGATTTCAGTAAAGGCCTGTGAGGATCGTTGGAGGGGCCACACCCTTTTCACTCCCTGTGGGGGACTTGCTGGGGTTGGCCTCCTGGGGTCTTTGTTTTGTTCAAAACAAAATGGATTGAATAAATACTATTTTTTTACATCAGGTCACATTGACATTGCCTATTGTGAACAAGACTGCAATAAGCTTCAGAATGCAGGTATCTCTTCAAATTATTGATTTCATTTTCTTTGATATATACCTAGTAACAGATTGCTAGTCATATCGTAGTTCTATTCTTTATGTTTTAATTTTTTTAGAGATGATGTCTCACTCTGTCACCCAGGCTGGAATGCAGTTGGATGTTCACAATCGAAGTTCATGGTAGCCTTCAACTCCTGAGTTCAAGCTATCCTCCTGCCTCAGCCTCCAGAGTAGCTTGGCCTAGAAGTGTGCATGACCATGCCTAGCTAATTTTTAATTTTTTTAAAAAAGATGGGGTCTTGCTGTGTTGCCCAGGCTGATCTAAAACTCCTGGGCTCAAACAATCCTGCTGCCTGACCTCCCAAATTACTGAGATTATACCCATGAGTCAATATGCCTGGCCTATTTTTAATTTTTGAGGAAACTCCATACCGTTTTCCATAATGGCTATATTAATTTGCATTCCTAGCAACAGTGCATAAGGGTTCCTGTTTCTCCACATCCTCAACAACATTCGTTTTCTTTCTTTTTGATAATAGCCATGCTAACTGGGGTGAGGAGATATCTCATTGTGTTTTCGTTTTGAATTTCCCTGATGATTAGTGATGTTGAGCATTTTTTCATATATCTCTTGGCTATTGGTATGTCTTCTTTTACAAAATGTCTATTTAGGTCTTTTGCCCATTTTATTGCCTGATCATTTGACTTTTTTGCTATTGAGCTGTTTGAATTCCTTATATATTCTGAATATAACCTCTTGTCAGATGCATAGTTTGTAGATTTCCTCTGCTGTGCAAATCTTTTTAGTTTGATATAATGCTACTTATCCATTTTTGCTTCTGAGGTCTTATATAGAAAATGTTTGTGCCATGCAGATTCATGAAGCGTTTTCCCTATGTTCTCGCCTAGTTATTTCATAGTTTTAGGTCTTACACTTAGATCTTTAATTCATTTAGACTTGACTTGGTGAGAGAGAGGAATCTAGCTAGTTTCATTGTTCTGTATGTGAGTAGTTTTCCTAGTACTACTTATTGAAGACACTGTTCTTTAATGTGTGTGTGTTCTGGGCACCGTTTTTAAAAATCGGTTGGTTGGAAGTGCATTGGATTCATTTCAGGGTTCTGTATTCTGTTCCATTGGTCTATGTGTATATTTTTATGCTAGCATTATGCTTTTTTGATTACTGTGGTTTTGTGGTATCTTTTGAAGTCAGGTTGTATGATGTCTCCAGTTTTGTTTTCTTTGCTAAAGATCGCTTTGACTGTCCAGGGTCTTTTGAATTTCCATGTGAATTTTCCATGTCTGTGAACAATATCATTGGTACTTTGATAGGGATTACACTTAACTTGTAGATTGCATTGGGTAAGATGGACATTTTAGCAATATTTATTCTTCCAACCCATGAATGTGGGATATCTTATTTATTTGTGTACACTTCAATTCCTATCATCATTTTATCGTTTTAATCGTACAAATCTTTTACCTCCTTGGTTAAGTTTATTCCTAGGTATTTATTTTTAGTGGCTATTGTAAATGAAGTTGCTTTATTGATTTATTTCTCAGGTAGTCCACTACTGGCATATAGAAATGCTATTAATTTTGTATGTCAATATTTTATCATGCAACTTTACTACATTCATTTATCCAGCAGTTCTCATGACCCACAGGAACTGTATTTAATTTTTCTTTTTCTTTTTTTAGAGACAGAGTCTCACTTTCTCACCCTCAGTAGAGTGCTGTGGCATCACAGCTTACAGCAACCTCCAGCTCCTGGGCTTAGGAGATTCTCTTGCCTCCCAAGGAGCTGAGACTACAGGTGCCTGCCACACTGCCTGGCTATTTTTTGTTGCAGTTTGGCCGGGACTGGGTTCAAATCCACCACCCTTGATATATGGGGCCAGTGCCCTACTTACTGAGCCACAGGCGCTGTCCCCATAGTGCTAGGATTACAGGTGTGAGCCACGGTGCCTATCTGCTTTTTTTTTTTTATTGTTGGGGATTCACTGAGGGTACAGAGAACCAGGTTACACTGATTGCATGTTAGGTAAAGTCCTTCTTATAATTATATCCCACCTCCAAAAGATGTGTCACACACTGTGACCCCCCATTCCCTCCTTCCTTCCTTCTCTCTGCTCCCCTGTTCCTCCACCCATCACCATGTACTAAGTCATCAATTGTCTTCATATCAGAACTGAGTACATTGAATTATTGCTTCTCTATTCTTGTGATGCTTTACTAAGAAGAATGTGTTTTAACTCCACCCAGGTTAACACAAAAGGTGTAAAGTCTCCATCTTTTTTAGTGGCTGAATAGTATTCCATGATATACAAATACCACAGCTTATTAATCCATTCCTGGGTTGGTGGACATTTAGGCTTTTTCCACATTTTGGCGATTGTAAATTGAGCTGCCATAAACAGTCTAGTGCAAATGTCTTTATGATAAAATGATTTTTTTTCTTCTGGGTAGATGCTCAGTAATGGGATTGCAGGATCAAATGGGAGGTCTAGTTTGAGTTCTTTGAGGATTTTCCATACTTCCTTCCAAAAAGGTTGTATTAGTTTGCAGTCCCACTAGCAGTGTAAAAGTGTGCCTTTCTCTCCACACCTGTGTCAGCATCTGCAGTTTTGAGATTTTGTGATGTGGGCCATTCTCACCTGGGTTAAATGATATCTTAGGGTGGTTTTGATTTGCATTTCTCGGATAATTAGGGATGATGAGAATGTTTTCTTTTTCTTTTCTTTTTTTTTTGAGACAGAGCCTCAAGTCACCCTGGGTGGAGTTCTGTGCTGTCATAGCTCACAACAACCTCCAACTCCTGGTCTTAGGTGATTCTCTTGCCTCAGCCTCCCAAGTAGCTGGGACTATAGGCACCCGCCACAACACCCAGCTATTTTTTGTTGCAGTTCTCATTGTTGTTTAGCTGGCCCAGGCTGGGTTCAAATATGCCAGCCTCCGTGTATGTGGCCAACGCCCTATTCACCGAGCTTTGGGTGCCACCGATGAACATGTTCTCATATGTGTGTTAGCCATTCTTCAATCTTCTTTAGAGGAGGTTCTAGTCTTCTCTCTTGCCAATTGATATAAGGGATTGTTGGCTTTTCTTTTTTTGAGACAGGGTCTCACTTTATTGCCCTCGGTAGAGTGCCATGGTATCACAGTTCACAGCAACCTCCAACTCCTGGGCTTAGGTGATTCTCTTGCTTCAGCCTCCAAAGTAGCTGGGACTACAGGCACCCACCACAACGCCAGGCTATTTTTAGCTGCAGTTTGGCCAGGGCTGGGTTCAAACTGGCCACCTCAGTATATGAGGCCGGCACCCTACCCACTGACCCACAGGCGCCACCATGTTGGCTTATTTTTTATGTCGAGTAATTTGAGCTTGCTGTAATTTGAGTAATTCAAGATCCTAGTTATTAAGCTTTTTTTCTGATTCATAATATGCAAATATCTTTTCCCATTCTGATGGTTGTCTATTTGCTTTGGTTGTTGTCTCCTTAGCTGTACAGAAGCTATTCAATTTAGCACTTTGGGAGGCCGAGACAGGTGGATAGCCTAAGCTTCACAGGTTCAAGACCAATATGAGTAAGAGCAAGACTCTGTCTCTAAAAAAAAAAAAAAATAGCTGGGCATTATGGCAGGTGCCTATAGACCCAGCTACTTGGGAGGCTGAGGCAAGAGAATCGCTTGAGTCCAAAAGTTTGAGGTTGCTGTGAGCTATGATGCCACAGCACTCTACCAAGGGCGACCAAGTAAGACTCTGTCTTAAAAATAAAAAAAGAAGGGTGTGGCATCTGTGGCTCAGTGAGTAGGGTGCCAACCCAATATGCCAGAGGTGGTGGGTTCAAACCCATCCCCAGCCAAAAACTGCAAAAAAAAAGAAAAAAAAGCTATTCAATTTAATTAAGTCCCATTTGTTTATTTTTGTTGTAATTGCCACTGAAGTCTTCTTCATAAAGTCTTTCCCCAGTCTGATAACTTCAAGTGTTTTCCCCACAGTTTCTTCCAGGATTTTTACTGTTTCATGCCTCAGATTTAGATCTTTTATCCATCTTGAATCAATTTCAGTGAGTGGAGAAAGGTCCGGGTCCAGTTTCAGTCTTTTACATGTAGTTATCCAGTTCCCCCAGCACCATTTATTGAATAGGGATTCTTTTCCCCAGTGTATGTTCTTGTTTGGTTTATCAAAGATTAGGTGGCTGTAAGAAGTTAGTTTCATTTCATGGTTTTCTATTCGGTTCCAGATGTCTATGTCTCTATTTTTGTGCCAATACCATGCTGTTTTAATCACTATGGCCTTATAGTACAGCCTCAAGTCTGGTAGGCTAATGCCCCCTGCTTTTATTACTAAGATTAGCCCCGGCTGTACGAGGCTTTTTCTGGTTCCATACAAAACGAAGAATGCTTTTTCCAAATCTTGAAAGTATCCCTATGGACTTTCTAAGAATCCCACCATGCCAGGCTGCAAGGGTGGGCCAGCCTCCCTCAGCAGAGCACCCTGTCTACCGCCTAGGAGCTGAAAATCCTGGTGGACTACGACGAGAAAGGCTACCTCCTGCAGATCTTCACCAAACCTATGCAGGACCGGCCCACGCTCTTCCTGGAAGTCATCCAACGCCACAACCACCAGGTGCAGCCTGTCCCTAGCGGCCCCCCCGAGTGAGATAGCACGGCGGTCTTTCCGGATCCCCAAATCACCTCCTTTCTCCTGTTCCAGGGTTTTGGAGCCGGCAACTTCAACTCACTGTTTAAGGCTTTCGAGGAGGAGCAGGATCTGCGTGGCAATCTCACGGACTTGAAGACCAACGGGGTGGTCGCTTGACACCTCCCTGCCCACCCAGTTTGGCTCATCGAGCCCCCGTCCCCTGTTTCTGGAACACACCCATCCACCCGCCCTCCGCCCAGAAATTCAGAGTCTCTCCCGGCACTTGTCCCGTCCTCTAGGCTCCACCCACCTCTGGTCACGCTCCCCCACTCAGGCCACTGTCTGCTTCATCCCTCCTGAGTAAAGCGGACTCCGCTCTTACACAGTCGGTGTGTGGTATTTGTGCCCAACGAGGAGCAATGGCGTCACTTCGCCGCTAGGGGGAGCCCAAGGCGCCAGCGCTGCGGAGGAGACTGCGTTGAGGGTTGGAGCGCTGGGGCGCCTGACCCTTTGGCGCAGATGTGAGCGCTTGGCTATGTGGAATCGCGCCGGTCGGGGGAATTCTGGAACCAGAGGAGGGCAGGGAACAGACACTCCCGGGAAAGACAGAAACAGCTTTTCATAGAGTGGTAAATGCTCTAAGACAATAAAACAGGTGATGGGATTGTGTGGAGGTGAAGATGGCAGGGGAACTAATTTCTATCAAGGGAAGGCCCCTCTGAGGAGGTGACATTTGGGGGCCAGCCATGGGAAAATCCCGGGAAATAGGATGCCAGGAAAAGAGAACAGCAAGGGAACGGAGCTTGGCAGCATCTTGCTTTGTGATCTCTAAAGATGAGCTGTCCCTAATTTTGCCACTTAGAGCCCAAACCTACCAACGTGAGTGGGAACAGTGCTAGCCAAGGGACTTGAGGGGCATCATTCTTGCTCAGCAACCACAAGACGTGGTGCTTGGGTTCTCGGTCTGAGAGATGGAGCAGGCAGGAGGGATCTGAGCCCCCCAACTTTCCACCTCCACTCTCAGCAGAGCAGCCACCACTGCCTCCCCCCTCCCCCTTTCAGGCACTTGATTCCTGTGAGTCTTCCTTAGGATGGGAGAGGAGCTGCTGGTTCTAAAACCCTTGGAAGGACATTCTTTCCTCAAAACAACAGAAGAGGTAGGAGACAAATTAGGTCTTTGCTTCCAACGCTTAACACCTCCCTGAGGACAAGCCAACTCAGAACTAGAAGCAGACGGGTCTTAGGGTAAGAAAAACAATCCACCAGGGCACAGTGGCTCACACCTGTAACACCACTGCAAAAATACCCTCCCTCTATTCTCCTGTGAATTATGCAAGGAAGGGAAATTCTATAACCCAGCAGGTCGCAAACTGGTAGCTTACAGGCCAAATCTGGCTCACAGATATATTTTATTTTGCCTGCATGCTTTCAAACAAATTGGTGCCATTATAGCTCAAGCCACAACCTCAAACTCTTGGGTTCAAGCAATCCTGCCTCAGCCTCCCAAATAGCTGGGACTAAAGGTGCCCACTACCACATCCAGTTAATTTAAAACTTTTTTTTTGTTTTTTTTTGAGAGACAAAAATCTCACTAAGTTGTTTGGCTGGTCTTGAGCTCCTGTGCTCAAGTGAGCCTCCTGCCTTGTACTATTGAAGTGTTGAGATTACAGCTGTACCTGGCCCATATTACATCTGTCCTTCACTGACATACCATAGACACCAACGACAGGTTCCTTGTCACTCCTATATGGATCCATCATTGCTGAGACCTACTAGGGCAAAACACCTATACAATGCTACAAACACTGGATGTATTTAATTCTTCTCAGCTTGTACTATTTTATTAGCCCCTTCCCCCCTCAAATGCAGACCAGAGAGATCTTTTTTTTTTTTTTGTAGAGACAGAGTCTCACTTTGTCGCCCTTGGCAGAGTGCTGTGGCGTCACATCCCTCACAGCAACCTCCAACTCCTGGGCTTAGGTGAGTCTCTTGCCTCAGCCTCCCAAGTAGCTGGGACTACAGGCACCCGCCACAACGCCTGGCTATTTTTTTGTTTTGCAGTTGGGCTGGGGCTGGATTTGAACCCGCCCTCAGTATACGGGGCTGGTGCCCTACTCCCTGAGCCACAGGCGCCGCCCAAGAGAGATGTCTTAAGTGTTAAACATTCCTGAGGAAACATTTTCCCAAGTTCTAGTGATAGTAATAGGATACAATAGTTGAGCCCCTGAGCCCGGTTTCCTTAATTGCAGACCATTAACAATGTTAGATACCTAAGGTTTTAGGGAAAAAATATAAAAGGAAAACAAACTGTGGAAGATCTACTCTGACTAGAATTTTAGCCCAGTTCACAGAATCTACGTATAGGGTCAGAGTTTAAGAATTACCCTGGGAGGTTGAGGCAGGAAAACTGCTTGTGGACAGGAGTTCAAGATCAGCCTGAGCAACAAAGTGAGACACCATCTTTACAAAAAATAGAAAAATTATCCAGTGGTGTGTGGTGGTATGTGCTTGTAGTCCCAGCTACTCGGGAGGCTGAGGCAGGAGGCATGCTTGAGCCCAGGAGTTTGAGGTTACTGTGACCTATGATGCCATACTGCACTCTAGCCCAAGTGACAGTGAGACTGTTTCAAAAAGAGAAAGAATTGATGGAGCTCAGGGTTATTATGAGCTAAGACTGTGCCATTGTACTCCAGCTTGGATAGCGGAGACCCTGTCTTTAAAAAAAAGAACCTCCCCCAGGGTGGCACCTGTGGCTCAGTGAGTAGGGTGATGGCCCCATGTGGGGTGGCAAGTTTGAACCCAGCCTGGGCCAAACCGCAACAAAAAAAATAGCCGGGGATTGTGGCAGGCACCTGTAGTCCCAGCCACTCAGGAGGCTAAGGCAAGAGAATCACCTAAGCCCAAGAGCCTGGAGGTTGCTGTGAGCTGTGACACCAGGGCAACAAAGTGAGACTCTGTCTCAAACCCCCTCCAAAAAAACCCCAAACCCAGAACTAATGTTCTGAATGGACCACTTCACCCCATACACTTACTACCCCTGAGCTTGACCAGCCCACCTTCCATGTGAACAGGTTGTGCTCCTAACAGAAAGAAAGAATGAGAAGAGGAACAGAGAAGAGTAAGAGAGACGGCGTATCTGTAAGAAAAGTCAGTATATTTATGGTTTGCTTTATAAAAGTTACTATAATACAATGGTACATAGTATTGAATTCACAAAAATATGAACAAATATTTACAGCAAGACACACTCGCAACAGAAACACTTCTCTTCAAAACAAGTTACATACAGATGACAGAGTCTATATGCACAAACATCCCTAAAATTTATTGGTTCTCTTCTTTGGCGGGAGGGGGGGGTGTGGAGGGAGAGAAAAGGAAAAAAAAGTAGCAGAGACCCCAGACTCTTCAAAAGCAGAGATCTGTTCAATGAAAATGAAGGAGTTGAAAGAAAAATGAGCCAACATATTTCTGGATTAATGCAAACCATTTGGGGGTAGGGTGGGTGGGTGGGTGGGGACCCAGGGAATGGGCAGGTCCAGTCTCTCACCCTTGGTAAAGGCTGGCCAAGGTCAGAACTGGGCACTGAGGGTGGGCAAGGTGAGGCCAGAGGAGGTATAAGCCTGGGCCGCTCCCTTGCTTTCCTCACATCCCCCCACTTTTATGGGGGGATAGGAGATCAGATAAAGACAGCCCCTTGGGGGCTGCACGAGTAACTTAAATCAGCCATCCCTACAAACTACATGTTTCCTCATGTGAAAAATAAATATTTCCTCAGTTGCACAATTAGGCAGAAAACCGCAAACAGAAGAGAAGGTCGCTGCTGTGCCCAGGTACCCCCTCTGTGTCTTAATGCCACCGATTTCCTCAACCTTGAAATCAGTGGGCACAGTCTTTAATAGAGAGGGCTTAGGGTGAAGAAATTAAAAAAAGAAAACAAACAAACAACACAACAAAACCACCAACGACAAAAAAGCGAAAAATAACAATTCTTTGTACAGAATTTACATGATAACAAGCTTGACACAAGCTGAGATACCAGAGGCTCCAGCCGCCTGCGTCTGCCTGGAGCACTCTCATCTTGGTGAGGACTCCTGGTCACAACAGTCACTTTCCAGAAATTATTTACACGCCTGCTCTGCTTCCTAGGGTACAGGGGGACGCGCTTTGTGTCTTTTTTTTTTTTTTTAAAGTACAAAGAAATGAGCAAAAAAGTCTTCTCACATGTTTCTACAAGAAACAATGTTCCCAAGAAAAAGTCCTTTTGGCAGCCTATATACAGAAGTTGGTTCTGAACTTCAAAAACCTGTTTCCCCCCTTGTTTTGATTTTACACACACACACAAGGAAAAAAAAATCCATGGAAATAAACCCTGAAGAGGATAATGGGAAGTTGCTAAAAAGGTTAAAAGAAAAAAAAACTGTCAAAGACTTCAATTTGAATTTTAAAATCTTTTCCAAGATTTTCCTTTCTCTGGGAGAAACATCCTGCTTACTCTGAAAATAAATATGCTCTGGTCTTCTTGCAGTGAGGGGCTGCTGGCAGGAGGAGGTGGGCTGTGAGCTGGGGGTGAGCGGGTGAAGCTTATAAACAAATAAATGCCACATGCAGATGGTCAGACAACCCGTAATGGTTGGGACTGGGGGACCCGCCTGCCCTAGGAGCCTCCCTTGCACCCAGGGTAAAGGCAAGGGCAGAAGAGAGAGGGGCGACCTTTCCCAGCGTCCCCTTCCCACACTGGGGCCTCTGGGAGGCTCCCTCATTGCTGGCATCCGAATGAAAAAGTAAACATTGAACCCAAGGTTTTGGGGGTGGAGGGGTTTGGGGTGGCAGGGATGGCCCAGATTGGAAATTCCTGCCTGGGCCCAGCTTGGCTCCACCAGGATCTGCCCAGATAAATGGTGCCCCCAGGCTGCTAGGGAAGGGACAGGATGTGAGGCAGGTAGGGGGAGATGTAGGGTCTCCTCACTGCATCCACGACAGAGAAGGGGGCCTTCCGGTATGTAGTGTTCCAAGGTCAATGCCAGTGGCCCAGCACCTCCACTCCTCCCTGCAGCACCGGGCCCAGTGCCTGAGCGGGGCAGGTTCCAAGAACATGGGCCGATTGAACAGTCACACCGAGGCCTCTGCAGCCCCCAGCGGGGTACCCTTTCTGACTATGCCTTCACATTTCAACGGTTAAAATGTCTTTTTATGATGAGGAAGAAAATAAAGAAAGGACAAAACAATGTAGCAGCATTTACGGGAAGAGGCTGAGGAAAGAGAAAAAGAGAAAGATGAAAAAAGAGATAGGAAGAGATGGAGAGAGGTGGAGAGACAGAGAGACAGAAAGAGAGAAGTTCACGTTGGAGTTAAACAAAAATCCTGAAAGGAGCATTTTTTAAAAAAATGAAAGAGACATGGGCTGAATGACAGAGAAGCCCTTTCCCGCTGGGAGCTGGAGCCGCGGGGTCCTAGGGGTAGTGTTGGGGGGCGCCAGGCCCTGACATGGCCGCTGGGCAGAGGACAGCACCTGAAATGGGGATGGGAGGTGGGGCCAGGCCCCGGGCGGCAGCTGATGTCCATTGATTTTGGCATTGGGGCCTAGTTGAGGGTCCCCCGGCAGTTCTCTGAGCCGCAGAGACAGGGGATCTTGACGTCTTCGATGGGGAACTTGTAGTCATAGGTGATCTCCTCATTCACATTGATGTGCTGCTTCGAGTAGATGACAATCTTCTTCTGTGACTCCACTGTGATCACCTTGGCATAGCAGTTGGGCTGCAAGCAGGTGGAAGGAAAAGGAGAGCCCCTGAGCCACCCAGGCTCACCCAGGCCACCACCGCAGCCCCCTCAAACCCAACCGAGCCTGTCCTCCAGGCCTGACTTATTGCTATGTAACTCCTGCCTACTTGTCACCACTCTAGGCCTCGGGCCTCCCCCAACGTGGATGACAAGGACCCCTTGCCTCTGATACTAAATGATGACGATAAACATTTCCCGGGGCTTCCATTTTCGTTCATAGTGCAAGTGACTCCCAAATTTACATTCCTGGCCAAGACCTCACTTCTGAGCTCTAGACAAGGCATCAGCAAATGTGGGCCCCCAGCTGCCTATTTTGCAAATGGTTTCATTGGCACATAGTCACACCCACTCACCCATGCATTTGCATATCATCTGTGGCTGATTTTGTTACAGTGGTGGTGGTGGCTACACATTACAGAGTTGCTACAGAGATCATCTGGGCCACAAAGCCAATAATGTTTACTAACTATCTGGCCCTTTACAGAAAAGTTTTGTGGGCCCTGCTCCACACCCCTAAGTCTTACCTGCTATCTGCCAGAGGCAGCTCCAGAAGACATCTTTGAGCCTAAATTCACATCTGCTTCTGCTCTGGGCAGTGGCCATACCGTGTACCCGGTCCCCAACCCCCTGTCTCCCATGGATGGCCTTTACCAGTGCTTGATCTGGTCCACCATGTCTGGAGGGCTCTACTGCCTAAGGACCTCTTGACTCTGCCTACTGCCCTCTACCTTCCTCAGCTGCCACCAGCCATGCTCAGCCCTCCATCATTGCTGACCCCTGATCTTGCAGCCAGGGAAACCCTTCCAAAGGGACAACAGATCTGGTTGCCCCATGGCTCCACACCTCCCAGTAACCTGCAACCTGCCTCAACTTTTAGAGAAACTTGGTTCCTCAGCTAAGAAGGCTGAGTGACTTGGTCACCCTTGACCCTGCCTATCCTGTACTCTCACCCATGCCCTCTTGCTGTCTCTCAACCACGAGTTCTCCACACTGCTTTTTTTTTTTTTTTTTTTGAGACAGAGTCTCACATTATGCCATCCTCGGTAGAGTGCTGTGGCGGCATAGCTCACAGCAACCTCTAACTCTTAGGCTTAAATGATTCTCTTGTCTTAGCCTCCGAAGTAGGTGGGAATACAGATGCCTGCCACAATGCCTGGCTGTTTTTTGTTGTGGTTATCATTGTTGTTTAGCAGGCCCGGGGCAGGGTTCGAACCCACCAGCCCTGGTGCATATGGCTGGCACCCTTAACCACTAAGCTATGGGTGCGGAGCCAATCCCCACTGCCTATGAACATGCCCTTTGCACTTGCCCTGCTCACTTCACCTAGTCATTCCCTCTTATCCCACAGATCCACAGGATAGTCACAAAAAAGTCTCAACCAGCCCCCTTCAGCCCAGACAAGTCACAATTATGCCAGATAGCACAAATGGAGGACTTGCTTTGTCAGCTCATCAGAGGGCCCATGAGTAATAACCTGTGTGGTCCCCCAATCACCTACATGGAAGGACTGTTACTGTCCCTGTTTACAGATGAGAAAACTGAGATGCAGAGACAGTAAGTAACTAGCCTACAGTAACATGCTAAGTAGTGATGCCAAGACTGAACCCAAAGTTAGGGGTATCGACCCAGAAGAAGCCTGACTCCTTCAAGTTTCCTGCCCTTGCCTTTTGGCACTCAGTTGTTACTAGCCATAAGCATCTATTTATGTTTAAATTAATTAAAATGAAACACAATTGAAAACTCAGTTCCTAAGTTGCAGTGGCTATATTTCAAGTGCTCAGTACCATGGAAGGCTAATCTATGTCACTGGGTAGCACAGATGCAGAGCGCTTCCCCCACTACAAAAAGTTCTGCAGGATTGAGGTGAAGGCCTCCCGGGACAGTGACCCCATCAGAGCCCAAACTGGACTGAGAGTGCCTGGGGCATATGGCCCCTGTCCAGAATGCAAGGGTGACCCCTGGAGGGTGGCCTGTCCCCAGAGGTGAAGGCCTCCTGGGACAGTGACCCCATCGGAGCCCAAACTGGACTGAGAATGCCCAGGGCATATTC
>CAUYON010100735.1:0-23484 GCA_963573935.1 Arctocebus calabarensis | reverse complement strand
CCAAGGTAGGACTTTATGATGAGCATACTAAGAATGCTAAAGAGTAGTTCTCAAAAAGAAAAATGTTTAGGCTCTGATGTTACCAAGTTTGTCTATATTAAAAGCACTAATGTGTTTCGAAGTGGTATATTCTCTCAATGTACGTGAACAACTCACTTGTAATTTTTTCTTAATTTGGGTTTTTTTTTTGATTAGGGAAAAAAACCTTTGTTTCACAAACAGTACAAGATAAAATGTAGCCTGTATTCTTTGGGAAGGATTATTGATTCTTGTTTTCAATTGATGTTTTGCTATAACAGTTTAATACATGATAAACAGCCCTGCACACAGTATGGAGGACATAAAACATTTCCAGCATCCAGAAGCAAATAAAGCTTTCTTTTTTTAAAAAAAAAAAAATCGCTTTTCAAAACTCTGCTCTTAAAGCCCCACCAGGCCTTCTGAAGGGGGGTCAAGAGAAATGGGCCAAGCTCCAGATCCCCTTTTTCTCACCATCACTTCAAAGACCTCAGGTTCATGTTGCTTTACAAACAAATTGGGCCCTACATGAGAATGCGTTTGAATAAAGTGTTTTGTAATAGAAAAAAAAAGGCACTTTGAAAGCCACTGTTTTGCTTTCACAGCAACAGACACATGGAGGACATATAGATCTAGACAGGAAAGTAAAAATATTAAACTGATACATCAATAGACTCTGAAAGATTTACATCCCCTGCAGTCCAAGGTTAAATGCATTTTACTGGTGTGGAGCAATGTAACTGTAGAAATGTAGAGAGAAGAGGGAAGGGAGCCGTCACCTCCCTCCTACTGATCTACCCAACCAGGTCTCACAGAGGAAGGAGGAATAGAAGGGCTGTTGGATGAAAGGAAGACAGCTTAGCAGGGTGCAGGGGAGAAATGCAGGATATTCTAAGCCCAGGTCAGAATTGCAAATGGACTCTATGATTATTGAAAAGTAAAATCTTGCTGCTAAATCCATTAATGGTCATAAAGCCGTCACCATTCTCATTAGACAAGATTGCTCTTTAGTCTCTCTGGTTTCAGCAGTGTCAGCAATTTCACACCCTCTTTCCTGCCTTTTCTGGGCTCTCCCAACCTCTCTTGCCCCTTGTCATTCTCTTCTTTAGCACTCCCTTGTTCCCTTGGTTGGATATTTCAGCAACTATGGATTGGTGCTTAAACGTGAAAGCCACACAAGACCACTCAGTTGAATTTCGTGGTAGCTGAAAAAGCTTGGTGAGGACCTTGGCTGAGCTCAGTGGAAGGAACCATCAGTGCTTATGCTGCAAAAAGGACCCACCGAGGCTCTGATTTCACTGGGAAGCCCCCAGAACAGAAAGCTGTAGGGGAGCCTGTAAACAAAAGTCTGAGGCTGTAAGGCTAGAGCTGCTTGGCCTCTTTGGAGGAGTGAAAATTTGAAGAAACATCACCAGGCTAAGCAATCCAATTTTAGGTGGGAAACTTGACAACTCTTTATAAAGAAGTTATCAGAGCTACAGACCTTCTGTTTTCTACTTTTGCGCATGAACACTCCTTGATGATTTCCTGATTCCTTTAGATGTCAAACTTGGTATTTAGCATCTATTTCATTACTTTCTCTTAATAAGTGACTAACTTCGGTCATGCTAGATACTTTGCATATTCTATCCTTTTTAACTGTTTAAGGATAGTTGATGAATAGCAAAAGACAAAAGTGATGCTCTATCTTTTCCATCTGTATTAAAGCACCCTCATTAACTGAAATTTCTTTTATGGACATGATTTTTAGGTAACTTCATGCCCATGATGTCTCATTAGCTTGGCTCTATCTCTTTAACCTATCCAACATAAACTCAATCAAAAAACTGAGAACAAAATAGGAAAATATTAGGCAAAATTTTACAGTTGAAAATTAAATTGCCTTGTTTCCATGAACATTTTCTCATTATACACCTTCCAAGCACAGAATTTAAAAAGATCTCTATGAATTTAAGCCATCATTAAGTATTAGTAAGAAACTTAATACAAAGACATTAAAAGACAATATGAGTAAATGGTTATTAGGCTGTTATATATGCAGTTAACTCTTTTTTGGCCCTAAGCAAGAAAAAGGGTTTAAATCATATTAAAGTCAACCATCAAATATTTATAGGGCACCTGCAATATGCCTAGCACTTAGTTTGGCACCAGAGCTTTTCAAGTTTGGAGTCTTAAATCCTTTACAGTTTTGTTGCAGAGGCAAGACCTAAACATATGGGGAACGAAGAAATATTTTCCATATTCATGTGCCTAATTAGGAAACCCAGATAATGAAGGGCTAAGTGGTATGGGCCAGCTCTCAACTATTTTCTGGCACAGCATACTGAAGGGATACGACATACTTTCATCAGTAACAGTGACAATGCCTCCAGACAGCTGGGCCTGGATAGGGTGGGGTGGAGTGGAGGAAGGGGAGAATGCCTTTTGGAAAAATATCAGTATCTCACTGAGGTAGCATTACAAATTGAAAATGCTCCACAGGTGACCTGGAGTCTCCATCAGGAATTAAACTCCCTCTCCCTCTTCCCAGATTGTATCCTCCTCCCTAGCATAGAGAATTGTGGGAATGGCCAAAGTACAACATAAACTCAGAAAAGAGAAATTACACAATGTGGGACCTTTTGACAAGTTTTAATGAAATGGGACTGCAATTGAACCTTAAAGATGATACAGCTTTGACTATTATGTAAATTAATACAGTGTTCCATATTTTTTCTTTGAAATATACTTGAGCCCTCTATGATCATGTGTCTGAAGTTTAGATAACTTACCAATTACATAGAACAAGGTATGTGGAATATTTAGTAGTTAAAATTTAGATAATTTTCTATCAAAATGTATGCACACTATTTAAAAGGACAAGAAGTACTTCAAGAATTAGACCTAAAGACAACAGATTCGAAGATAGTTTCCTTTCTTTGTCTACCCTTTGCCTAATTTATAAATTAAACTTTATTAGGTATGTAGGAAAAAAATAGTATATATAGGGTTTGGTACTATCCTTGGTTTCTGGCATCTATTAGGGATCCTGTAACAAAGCCCCCATGAATAAGGGGGAATCAGTACTGCAATCTCTTGATTCATCAAATTAAAATTTATCTCTTGGTTTCTGATTATGTTCGATGAGTATTTAACTCTTTTATGCTTCCTTTCATTTATTATTCTAATAAACTACACTTCATCAATTCTAAGATTTATTGTTCTGATACATTTTAATATATCTGAAATTGACGTGCACTACATAATGAATGTTACCATATATTTTTTTTTACTTTTATAAATGGTACGGAAAACAATGGTGCATCTTACAATTACATTTCCCCATTACAATGGTGTCTTGGACTGATGAAATAATTTTTGACTAAATCCATATTCAGGGCTTCATTCTTAAGAGAAAACAGTACAAGCAGTCTCCAGGTTATGGACAACCTGACTTATGGCATTCCATACTTGTGAATGGGCTCCCAAGGCTCCTCACAAGGATAATTTATAGTTAAGTAGTTAAATCAAGAATTTGAGCACTAGTTTCTTCTGCCATGTAAACAGACTTGCATAGCATAAGTGGTTCATCGGCACAGCATCTTTACACCGGTGTCTAGTCTCATAGATAGAGAAACAGCTGATAGAAATGCAAGAATATGAAGAATCAGAAGACCCCTAGTCAAGAAGGTTTATGACAGAGGAATTAGCTGAAGCCTTTCATCTCATTGAAGCAAGATCTGCTAAGCTCAACAAGCAAGATTCTAACACTGAGCAGTTTACAAAGGTTTACCATGCAGTTAGTGAGAGCATCAGAGTGAGAGCATCAGCTGCTGCAAGGTCATTTATGCTGAAAAACAGAAAAAGGCCATGTGAACAATCCCAGATACCTTTCTCAAGACACAGACTTCAGCAGTAAGCTCCCCTCCTCCAGCAAAAGAATTAAGTCGTGATTCCCCCGGCACCCATTCCATCCCCTCCAGTACTGTCTCTATCATCATTTTCCAATTAATATTAAGCTACTTTCTGCCTCAAAAATGCCCCTTCCAGTGAGCAAGTCTTTGAAGGAACATTAGGTGAGTGTTAAACTTTAATATCCTTTTCTGAAGTCTCTCTTATTTAACTTTTTGGATGAGTCTGTTTTTATGTTCTGTTTATTTGAATTAAAAGAAAGAACATAATAGTTTCTGTAACTTACTATTACAGAATGGAGGTATTACTATTATAATATGACACTATACTACTATTACCACATACGAGCCATTATAGTATTATTAATATATTATTACCAGGTATGTGCTATTCATCAAGAATCCGAGTTAACATACAAATCTGACCTCAAGACAATCTCAGGAAAATATCTGTAACCTAAGGACCTCCCTATATTTATTGTAAAGTAAGCTAAGTAGAGATTTGATTAATTTTCTTCTTCTATTACTTTTCACCTTCCACTGAAATAACTGTCCATTTTTTTTAACTGATCATCAATTCTCCTCAAACATTTGTAAAATACCTCTCAACATAATTTCAATATAATTTCCTGAGGGCCCCAAACTATCAAGTAATTTTTGGTTTAAGTCATTTGTAAATCTTTCTCTGGAGCTCTGAACACTTCTGTTCCAACCTGGGCTGAGTGCTCCATGCTAGCCACTCAGATGCCATCCTGGGACTTCCCTTTGCCTTCCTCTTAAATCCCTTTCCTTTTCTCCTGTAGTGGGTCACCTGCTCTCTAGATTTCCTACCTCATTTTACTCCTTAGTTCTATGGCATAAATTAATAACAGCTGCCTTAGAAATCATTTCCCCTGGAGTTTTAAAAGCGTTGTTCTACATTCTTCCAGTTAGTAATGTTGCTAGGGAGAAGACATAATTCTGATTCCCAGTTTCCCAAAATATTTAAGATTGTTCCGATTTTCCTGGTCCTTTGAAATATCACAAGTGGTGTGAGCTCCAGTGAGGATCTCTTTCTCATTTCACAGGTTCCAGATTTCTGTTACTGTCCTACCCTTCCTGGTTTGCCTCTGCGCCCTGTGACCCCTGGAGATTGTCATCTGCCCCAAGCAGATGGCTCTGCTTCATCGGACAGGCCTGGCAGTGTTGGCTGTGCAGCCAATTCCAACGCAAGCTAAGAATTCCACGTATGAACTGTGAGTGTGCCCTTTCCCATGATTTGTCTTTCCCAGAAAGAAAACGGCAGGAGTCATAAATCAGCCAGTTCCTGGTGTTCTGTCCCTGAGATCTCTCTTCTCATCTGAGTATAGAACGTTTTGATTTCTGTTTTCCGCAATAATAAAGACTATTAATGACTTTACTCACAATGTTACTTCCATTCCAACTGATGACTAGTTCTTACATGCCATTCATTTCTAGCCTAACCGAATTTTAACCATAATATATCAAATACTTTTGAATAAGGCACTTTGTCTACCAATGCAGAAGATACAGATAATCATTGGAGGGAGTGTGCTCAAATTTATACAGTAAAAATGACATAACAAGAGAGAATAGTGTGGCAACGCAGAAGCCAGGTGCTAGAGTCAGACGTCAAGGGTTTAAATTCTGGCTGTCACATTTACCAGCTGTAGGATCTTCTGAAACTTACCTAATCCCTCTAAGCCTGTTTCCTCATCTGCAAAATGGCACAAATAACAGTACTTAGATCACAGCCATCGTGAGAACTAAGAGAGGGAAACATGTGTGTTGCTTAGTAGGAGAAGCAGCTACTGTTATTGTCCTTGACAGAAACTATTGACAGGACTGAGAAAATTGCTTATGCCAAGCCTCATTTGTTTGTTTTTCATTTGGAAAACGACAATCCTGACAGTTCTTGGTTCATAGGCTGATTTTGGAAGGAAAAATGGCAAAGAATCATAAAGCATTTGCTCTGGGCCTGCACTTAATGAGCACCAAATAACACACACTACTCTTCACTCAAATATTTTGGGCTGACTGATCTGGGCCAGAGATTGTTTTTCTGGGTCAAATTCAGTGCCTTGTGCCACATATTAATGCTACTGGATTCAAAGCAGCTCCTCCTTCCTTTCGTTTTAAATCAGAATGCTTTTGTCGTCTGATTTTGTTTTCTACTGTCCCATCCACTTAAAAAAGAGGAGTCTGCTTCTCTCTAAGAGTCATGGGACATATACTTTAATTTTACACGGCATGAGCCTTTAGTACTGTTGGTATCTGGTCCCTCCTTTCCTGCATGTGAATAATTGCCATTCTCCATGCCCTTATCTTCACTGAAGCCTCTTAGGAGTTTGCTTTTTAGTCCAGTCACCACTCGTATTCCGGCTGTTAATCTTCTCTCTTCTCCCCACGAGGAACACATCCGGGCACAGAGAGCGCGTACTTGTTTGTCGCAGACTCCGATGGAGAAAAATGGGGTTGGTGGAATGGAGACTAATTCAAACCTGCAGGCCTGTTTTTATGATGCTATTTTATCATCTCATGTTTTTAAAAAAGGTAAAATAGGAAGTAGAGCTGAATGATAAATGCTGCCAATAAAACAATAGCATCAGTACCCGGCTCCAAAAGGATACCAAATGACCCCCCAAAGACTTCTACTGAGGTTCAAAGAGTTCCCATTTCTGAAATACTAGGTACAATATTTTTTACAGAGTAAATAGAGCCCAAGAGATAGTAAGTCATTTAAACACTTCTCTCTCTTTCCCTTCAGTTAAGAGGAGCCAGCTTAATATATTTTTCTTCCAATTGAGCCCAGGGGACACTATTCACTACTGGGCGGCTATAAAAGGTATCTGGGAGTCTAACCAAAAGCAGAAGACAGATGGCAGGTTGCGGGGCCCTCACAGGTTCATCTGAGGGATGCCTATTAAGCGCACGCCCTTTGCACAGCTCTCTGACACACATCCCTTCTGAATCTGACCCCTTTCATTTTGGTGTGGTAACTTGCAATTCATGATACCTTGGGGCTAGTTATAATAAGTTCAGGTCTGAGATTACACATCTGATATTTATAAAAACACAAATACTCCAGAACTTTCTCCAGGCAGGAAATGACAAATCTTTGGTAAGCTATTTTCAGGACTTAAAAAAAAGTTGGTGACGAACTAACCATTGAGAGCAAAACGATGTTGCCTTACTGGATATTGAAACCAGTCCCTCCGAACAAAAATGCCAGAAGTCATTATCTACACAATTTAATACTGCGCAGTAAGTCCCTGGCAATCCCCCGTAATCTGCAGCATTATGCAGGGCTGCACTGAACGGTACATGAGATAATATGGGCTGACTTAATTAGACTCTGGGATGCCAGAAAATTGTGACTCTCCAAGTCCAACTTTGTTTTTTCCCAATGAATTCCAGTTGGAAAATATGATCTCAGGTGATAACATTTCCTTCACTTTTATGTATCTCCTTTTATTACATCAGAGGAGGCAGGTGGAGGTGGTGGTGCTGGTGGCCAGTGGCAGTACGGGTATGTTTTCTTTCAAAAAGTACTCAACTTTAGCGTTTGCCAGAAAATATCGTTAAAACTTCTGAGATACAAAGTCCTCCAAAGCAATACTGCATTTTTAGCATTAAACGTACAGATTGCAAATCACATTTATCTGGCATAAGTAACAGAAACAAAGAAAGAGCTACCCATGATTTCATGGTAAGGATGACCTATTATAAAACACTTAATCTTGTTACTGTGAACTATTCAGAACCAACTATTCTAGAAAAGGATTTTAAGTTATATACATGATCTTAACACTTTGGGAGGCTGAGGCAGGAGGATTACTTGAGGCCAGAAGTTTGAGACCAGCCTGAATGACATAGCGAGGCCTCATCTCTACAAACAACATGAAAATTAGCTGGGTCAGAAGTGTGCACCTGTGGTCTCAGCCACTTGGGAGGCTGAAGCAGGAAGATTGCTTGAACACAGGAGCTATCATGATGCCACCATATTCTAGCCTGGGCAAGAGAGAAAGACCCTATCTCAAAAAAGAGACAAATACATGACAAAGAACTATAACACACTGTGTTATTACCTTTTGAAAATGCTTATATATAATTCATTTAATTTTTATTCTGAAGATTTCAAACCTCTAAAAGTTGAAAGAATGATAAAATGCAACACTGAAGCGACCACATATATTTATGTATATGCATCCATATATCAATGTAGATGTATAACATTTATTTTTGCTGAATCATTTGAAAGTAATTTTATGGCATTGTGACAATTAACCTCTGAATTATTTAGTGTGAATTCTCTTACATCACAATATAATTATCACATCTAAGAAAGGTAAAAATAATTCCCTAATAGTATCTCTTATCTAGCCCATATTAAATTATCCTTAATTATTATTTAAAAGCTTGTTTGTCTGGACCAGAATCTAATCAAGGTTCACACATTGCATTTGGTTGTTATGTTTGTATACTCTCTTTTAATTTAGAACAGTTCCACCAGCTGTTTTGTTTCTTTGCTTTTTAAAGATCTTGAATTTCTCAAAAGACTAGATAAATTGTCTCATAGATTATTTTATATTTTGAAGTTGCCTGATTGTTTTCTTGAAATGTCACTTAACTTGTTCTTTTCCTTCCTGAGATTTTGTTAACTAGAAGTTAGGGCTAAAATTTGTCTGTTTACTTGAAATGACATGTAACTTGCTCTTTTTTATTTCCTGAATTTTCTGTCCACTAGAAGCTACATCTGAAGGCTTGCTTAGGTGCAAACTAAACAATTTTGGCCAGAATGCTTTTCTCATTATGCATTTCCTCTTACATGGCCGCATTGTCAGGAGGCATACGATGTTAGGTTATATTAGTGATGCTAAGTTAGACTAGTGAAGGTGGTGACAGTGCTCTCCATGGTTAGGTATGTTTTCTTTTTTTCTTTTATTAATACATTAAAAAATATAACATCTGTATCTAGTTTGCTGTTGCTTAAGATATTAAATATAAATCACTATAGATTCATCTAGCACAAGAATTTTTAAACTCAAATCCCTGGATGAGCTTGTTGTATGTACATGAACTCTTTAAAATTGTCTGCAAAATGTTGTGTGCAGGCATACTCCTGGGGAGGATAACATTCAAGCAATTTCCAAAGGGGATGAAGACATGAAAGTGATTAAGAACAAACAGTTGCAGGTCAAAGTCCTCATTCTTAAATTCCATTTGAATGCCATCCACATGCCCTCTCCCTACCCTGGCATTTTGTTGACCCCTACATTGGGACCTCTTACTAAAGCTAATGATTTACTGACCTTTGCCCTCACTGCCACGATTAATGAGTCCATCACTTTTGGACACCAAAGTTGTCTTACTGTGACTGTGACATGCCATATAGGCTGACACAAAGACTAAACAAAATATTACTGCAACAGTAGCAGGCCAGACAAATGCATAGTGAAGGGGACAGGGGAGAGGAGAGGTGAGGAGAGGAGGGGGAGAGCCAGCTAAATGCTGGGATCTAAGCTGATGCTGACACTGATGAAGGGAGAAGTGGGACAGAAGGAGGAGGAAAGAGGTGGCAGGAAGAGAAAAGAGGGAGGAGAAGGAAGTCCGTAGAAGTCTGTATAGAAGCAAATGAATGGAAGCCTGGCAGCTCTTCCTCCTCCTCTTACCACCTCTGGGGATTCCCATACAGCACTTGCTCACTCAGCTTCCTCTGACCACTATGCTCCTTCCACTGGGTTTTACTTATGATGTGAATGAAGAACCTGAGGGTATGGGAGAAGTGGGATGCAGAGCTCAGCTCAGATCCCTTCTGGATCTCACTGACAGTTCCCCAGAGGTTGCCTTAGAAAGGCCTCAAACATTCCCACTTCCAACTAGTCCAAGACAAGCCCAGCATTCCAATATCCCTGCCAGGCAGTGACATCATCAGATTACGTGGTTTCTTTGTGCAGATCTGGAAAGAGGATGAGTTAGACAAAAGTAGCCTGCCTCAGTACCACTGCACCCCAGCCTGGCCATCAGCCTGGGCAGGATTCTGGCCCTCCTCACCCCAAGGCTGGGCACCATTGTTGGTATTTTTAACATAGCCAACAAAAGACCACAATAAGTAGATGCAGGAAAAACAATCCATGGAAGAATGTCCCTTTCTTTCTGTTTCCAATATTAGAGGAAACTTGAAGAATCCAAGTTTATAAATATACTCCTGCTAAGAATCCCACTCCACTAATAAAGTGGGTTCTTTTAGAACTTTAAGAAAACCACTCCACGTCAACATGGGAATCGGATGATTTTTGGCGTGAAATTTTAGGTTGGCAATTACAGGTATTTCATTCATATTGGTTCATTTATCCCCAATAATGCCTCTGTGTTTCATAAAGAAAACCTCAGCCCAGGAACTCTCTCTGTAAGCCCGTGCAGCTGGATGACAACTTAGATTCATGGCTTTGAGTCTGGTAACTGATTTTTCCTATTAGCTTCAAGGAAATATTTTCCCCGTTATTTTGAGTTTAGTACAGTTAATATGGCTATTACAATATATCACCTCGTCCTCTACCCCACTCCCCAACCCATTTTTGGCCTGTTAGAAGCACCATATTCCTTATTTAGTACTTGCAAATCCTTCAGTTGTATAGTCTATATAAGTAACTCACGCACTGTCTAGAAGTAAGACCCACTTTATGAGCAGAGGGTAATACATCTTGACAATAACTAGTTAAACAGAAGTTTATTTTCCTTCCTACATGGGCCAGAGCCCACAGTACAATCCTGCTAAGGGGAAATTAGACCGAATAGCATACGAGGTTCTCAGTATCTCATTGTCCTCATGATTCTTCCTTTGTCCACTATAGTACAGCCTGAGAAAATCTATGAGATCAGCAAAGTTCATCTTTTTCAGCTCTTTACACATGACTTCCCATGTTCTCCTCCAAGCTAGACACTCAGAACCTCCTTGTTTCTGGCAGCCCCACTGCACTGACCTGGCCTGGACAATCTTCTTTTAAAGATGATGGCTGCCTGTCTACTCAGTAACATGAGTTGTTAAGTTAACTCGTCTCTATTTCACATACCTCTTCTGGAGTTGACAATATCAGCTTTCTAGACTGAGAGTTAGCAAACTCTAACCTGTGCACAAGCTTTTTTTTTTTTTTAATAAAGTTTTATTGGAAAGTAGCCACACCCTGCTTACATATATAGTATTGTCTGTGACTGCTTTTACCCTACAACAGCAGAGCTAAGTAGTGGCGTCTGAGGTCATATGGCCTATAAAGTCTAAAAGTACCATTTGGCCCTTTCCAGAAAAAGTTTTCCAACCCTGATCTAGACACAGCTATTCATTCCTCTCTGTCCTTCTGGTGCATAGAACACCATTTTGTGGTGAACATTAGTCCAGCATTTTATTACTTAGAGCTAATTTCATTTTCATTGACGTGCCCTGCCTACTAATGCATAGGGACCCTGCTTGCCATTTCCTAACTCAAAGGCATGATTCAAACAATAAAGTTTGAAGTTATTGTCAATAAACGGCAGGTGTCCTCTACGTAAGGTGTGATGACATGATCATAATACCCTGCCCAACTCTTGAACATGCGGCCCCGTAAACTCAATGCCACTAACATGAAATGCTCCTGGTTTCTGGGTGTCATTTATTTCCATATAGAATAAGAAGCCTCAGGTTAGTTAGTTTATTGTTTTGCATAATGATGAAGTGAGGAAAATTAACTCTGGGATCAGAAAGACTTGGTTTTTATACCCAGTTCTATAATTTTCCAGCTTCATGACCTTTGGCTACCTATTAACCTCCCTGGGCCTCGGTTTCCTCAGTCCTAAAGAGTGTCTTGTATATAATTATACTATGTTTTTGTTGTTTGTTTGGTTAACCACTTAACTTCTGTCTCCTAATATGTGTTGCTCTGTAGACCTGAGCTCTGATCCTCTGGTAGGTTGTGCCATATATAAGGAAGAAAGATAACACTTTCTTTACAGAGATGCTGAGAGATAAAAATGAGATGAATCAGGAGGGAATATCTGGCACTTAGAACTTCCTCAAAGAACTAAATATGCCACCTCTTACTTTGTCAGCTGATTCTAATCTTGATACCTCCAACTCCTCAACAACCATGAGTGGCTTGAATCCCTGAGACTGAGAACTTTCCTTCTACTCTGGTTTCCTATTATCTGATTGTTTATCAGTTGATCAGACTGGTCTGGTGCCCATGCCAAGATGGCAAGCTGGGCCAGACCTCTGCTGATGACCTGCTCTTTACCTATTGCATCCCTGCCTACAGTCCTACAGTTGGACTTTGTACAAACTCTTAGTGATTCTTGGAGGGCTATCCTGAAGCTTCCTTTGGGGATTGATCACCTAAATCCACATCCTTCTTCAAATTGATAGTCCCAGTTACCAAATTACTTGTAATTTCTCAATCATGGATCTGATCTATTTTGCCTTAATGCCTGGCTCCCCTCATCCTGGTTTGTTGCCCTCTCTCTCTCCCCAGCCAATTAGTGGTACAACCTCTCAAGCCCAATACTGAAACGCCCAGTCCCAGGCAGGATTCAAAGAACTAAATCTCAACCTGATATTACAAGCACTGTTAGTAAGAAAGTCCTGTAATTTTAATATGCTAATCCTAGCTTGTAATTAGTTACATATATTTAAGAAAAACTTGGATGAGATTAGAGGAGCAGGGAATACTTTGACAATATGTAATTTATTATGAATATATCAGTATTCCAGCATGGTTCTGCTTATTTCCTGTGGGGTCCCTTCCTACAGGAAGACTATATACAAGGTAACCATAAAGTTTGTGTGCAATTTTAAATTATCATCCAGCAAAAGGTTTAAGAGTCAGAAGGCAGCTTGCTTTCTCCTCTTTTACTTCCGCAATGATAATAGCAACATCCAATAAAAAGGCTGCACTATCATCGTGGATCCCACAGAAAAGATATATGAATGAGATAAAGCCACAGTTGACCCATGGCAGACATATAACAGGAGAAAGGAAGAAACTTATATATTTATCAATTTGTGGAAGGCACTAAGAGTTTGGGATTATTTGTTACCACTCCATACCTTTGCCTATACTGACTGATACAGTTTTTATAAAGTTTATTGCTTAACATGATTTTAATATATTTACAAGACTAAGTGCTGTTTAGTAAACATTGCAGGTTGAGGGAACATCCTCTTTATTTTTTCAGTAATATTGAAAGAAAACAAATATTTTATAACATATTCAAAAATCTATGAATTACCCTAGTGAAATACACACACACACACACATATAGTTGTGTGTGTTTACATATATTTTTTAAGATGAGTAGAAATCTTTTTAGTCTTTGGTGACTGAAAAGTAATGTGCTTTTTTCTATGAACAATTTATACATGGAAAGGGACTTGATAATACATCATCCTAGTGGTTGTTTAGAGAACTTTAGGAAATTTAACAATTATGAACACAGATTCAGTAAGATCCTGTTATTTTACAATTTATCTGAGTTGTTGCATTGAAATGATCATATTTGCAAACCATAAATTCTTATATAAATGCAAATGATCATCATTACTTTTGGGTACAAGTTCTGTTTAATGCAGGGTTGTGTCTCTGCTTCTCTTTACTCTCTAATTTTTAAACATGAGCTGGCTAACCAGTGAGGAATATTTTTAAAAGAATACAAGGGAGCCAACAGAAAGTTGGTTACCATGATGTATATTCAAAGTAAATTAAACTAAGTTAATATGTAGTCACTGAATCTATTAATATATTTCATGAATTCAATTTTATGTCCTACTTTTATTAATTTAAATTTGCTTTAATTGAATATAGAATTGTGGCTAGATGTATGGTTTTAGGTATCTAGAACACATTAAATAATCTCCCTCCAAATTTAGTAAGTATATAGAATGGTGTTAGAATATTGTTGGCCTGTGTAGGTCTAAGTACTGTCTCCCAATAATAATTAGAAGTCCTTTTTCTATTTAATCACTTAGAATCAAAAGTCAAAAATATATAATTATAAATCTACAGAGATAGAAAGAAAATTAGCAGTTGTATAGGTCTAGTGGTTTGGGGAAACTGGGAAGTAATTACTAATGGATCTAGAGTTTTTTGGGGCATGGTGGTGATAGAAATAGTCTAATATTAAAGATATTGTGGTGGTTGTACAACCCTGTGAATATACTAAAAACCCATATAATTCCATACTTTAAATGGGTGAATTGTATTGTATATGAATTATATCTCAATAATGCCATTATGTTAAGAAAATGAAAATAATATATAAATGAACAAAAAAATTATAATGTTGGTGAACTCCTAAGTATAATGTTAAAGCTAAAAATAATAAAGATAAAGAGTGATTTTTACTTGACTACAGTAAAAATTAAACTATTCCAATATCAAAAGGTTCATAAGAAAAATTAAAGGAAAATAAATAACTTAGATGACAAGGTGTTAACACTTCTGCTGCAATGAAGTTCTTAATAGGTCACAAAGATTAAAAACACATGAAAATTATAAAGTAAAAGTAGGCAAAAGTTATAAAGACTTTCCAAAATAGTATAAATACCTAATTATTATATTTACACGGGTGAAAAACACCAGAATCAAATAAATTACAGTAGCTAGAAATCTGAAATTAGTATCAGATCACTCCAGCATATAATATTACTCTATTAATATTTATAACTTTTGATAAATTGTTGACCTTTTGAAGCCTCACTTTCATCTGTATAATGGGGTATGTATTTCAGAGAGTTTTCTAGGAATTAAATTATATTAGATAATATGTAAAAGTATTTAGCATAGCTCCTGGGATACAGTAAACTATAAATGCTACTATGATTATTATTCTTAGCTTAGAACTGGCAAATATAATTTTATAAAATGCAATACCTACTATGAAGGAATGACGATTTTTATATACTGCCTTTAAGAGTTTAAATTTATTTATTTATTTTTCTGTAGGGCTGATTTAGCTAGATACAACAAGTACCCTCAACATAATACACAAGCATCTACTGCTCTATACCATGATTTGTACCAGCAGCATAGTGGTTTATTTTATAAACATACCTAAACCCTTTTTGTTTTACACTTGGGTTCCTTCCAGTTTTCTATTGTTATAAATAGTGCTTCAATGAGCATGTCTGAACAATTAGTTTTTTTCACATTTCTAATCATTCCTTAGGATAATTCTTGAAAGGAGAATTGCTAGATCAAAAGGTATTATGCAATTTCAAGATTGGATCAAACAACATCTACCTTTTCTAAGGCTATAGCCAAAACGCCCTTCAGAAACTCTGTCAAAGTCAAGTACAGCAGTGTCCATTTCCCTGAATTCTCACCCAATGCTGGGTATTTCATGTGTGTGTTATGTGTCTAATGATAATTTAATAAGGAAAGGATAAACTTTAAGAAAAGGATAAACTCTATTTTCACTCTACTTTACAAAATAGATGTGAGTCCAGTACCTAAAAATGGGCAGTGCAATGAGTTTGAGCCATTTCTGTCAGTGGAAATAAATATAAAATTAGAAAAAAATTTCAAAGGAGCCATTTTAGGCACTGAAAACAGCCAAAAGCTGGCAACCGCTTGATGAGTGTTTATTCATAAAATATTGCTACTGTATTTGATAAGAGCTATGAATTTATGGCCTCCTCATTTGAGAGTGTTTCCACAGTTCTGACAATTGAAGATGATGGATTTGAGTTGGTGTCAGTAGAAGAGCAGCTGGAAATTTAAGGGAAGGAGAATTCTGGAAGTGAGAGAGCTATAGAAGTGCTATGACAGTAAATTCTCCATACATACAGACTTACTATTAAATTGTACTTCCAACCAAATTGAAAGCCGGAGACACATAAAAATATGCTATGCCTTTGAGTGTGTTCTCAACCCACACATATCTTAATGACAAGGATGAAACTGTATTGGCTTGACTGAACAGAACCTATGCCCACACATTGGTTGGCTGACCACTAAATCACACAGGTAAAAAGGACATGCTTAGAAAATCATATTTTAAAAAAGAACAGAAAAGAAAGAAAGAAATGAAGCAGAGCGATCAGAAGCTACACAGCTGAAGGAAGATATTTCGTTTCATAAAAATTTTAGGAAATACAATTGTCTACAAATAAAGCAACAGCAATAATCCTCGAAATACAAAAATATTTAGAATTGCTTCAATATATTACCTATGATGTCCATATTTAAGCAACTATTAATAGGCGTTTAAAGAAAAAAAGTATGACTCATACTCATGTTAAAAAATAACACTCAGTAGAAAGAAACTGACTCTAAGTTGGCCTGTACATTAGAATTAGCAAAACATTTAGAGGAGTTATTATAAATATGATCAAAGACTTCAAGCAGTGTTTCTCAACTCTTTTTTGGATCTCATGGCACACTTGAATCTACAAACTTCTGCAGCACACTTAAATTATGTTGTTCAAAAAAGAAAAAGAGTAAAACAAGAATATACTTACTGTACTTTGAACATTTTTTAAAAATAATTTAGTTAAAGATCTTTAAAGATTTCCGAGAACAGTGTTTGAAAAATCACTGACTTAAAGGAAAATATGCTCAAAGAATTAAAAAAAAACACAAGTAGAGAGAAAACACAGATAAAAAGAAATAAAAATAATAAGTTAGAGACCCAAAAACTACATCTCAAATAAATAACAGATTTGAGAATAAATTAGAATCATTCAACATTAAGACAGACCAACGAAACCATTAGGTCTGAAACATAAAGAAAAGTTATTGAAGATAAGTGAACAAAGACCTGAGGCACTTCAACACGCATGTCATTATAGTGTCAAAGTAGAAGAGAGATAAAAAAGAGAAAAATATTTGAAGAAAAATGTCTAAAAGTTAATAAATTTGTTATGAAATATTAACTAAGTCTGACTAATTAAATATTCTAATTAACTGATATTCATGAATTACTAACTAAATTAATTAATTTCATTAGCTAATATTAATTAAGATGCTCAAAAAAACCCTAGTAGGAAAAATCAAATAAAACCATACTTAATCTGATACCATAGTCAAAATGCTGAGGGCAAAATTTAGAAAGAATTCTTAAAAGCATCAAGAGAAAAAAAAAAAACACAAAGATATACCTCCATTGTTTTCCTTTATCATGCTTTGTAGAGATTATGTTTTTCACAGTGAGGGTTTGTGGTAACCCTGCATTGAACAAGCTCATCAGTGCTATTGTTCCAACACCATGTACTCAGTCAGTTCTTGCCTCTGTGTTACATTTTGGTAATTCTTTTCAAACTTTTTCATTATTATTATATTTAGTATTCAGTGATTAGTAATACTTGCTGTTACTATTGTAATTTGGGGGCACCATGAACAATGTCTATATAAGAGAGCAAATTTAATTGATAGATGTTGTATGTGTTCTGACTGATCCACCAACTGGTCTTTCCCCCATCTTGCTTCCTCTCTTCCTCCCTATTCCCTAAAACACAATATTGAAATAAGACTAGTTAATAACCCTATAATCACCTCTAATTGTTCAAGTGAAGTAAGAGTCTCACTTCTTTTATATTAAATCAAAAGCTACAAATGATTAAGCTTGGTGAGGAAGGCATGTCAAAGGCCAAGATAGGCTAAAAGATAGGCCTCTAGTGCCAAATAGTCAAGTTGTGGAAGGAAAGGAAAAGTTCTTGAAGAAGATGAAGTGAGCTTCTCTAGTGAAATGTGAATGATAAGAAAGCAAAAAGGTATCATTAAGGATACAGAGAAGGCATTAGTGGTCTGGATAGGAGATCAAACCAATCACAACATCCCCTAAAGCCAAAGGGGAATCCAGAGGAGGCCCTAACTTTCTTTAATTCTATGAAGACTGAGAGAGAGGTGAGGAAGCTACAGAAGAAAAGTTAGACACCAACAGAGGTTGGTTCATGAGGTTTAAGGAAACAGGCTGTTTCCATACAAGTGCAAGGTGAAGCAGCAAGTGCTGATATGGAAGCTGGAGCAAATTATCCACAAGTTGTATCTAAAAACATTGATGAAGGTGACTACACTAAACAACAGATTTTCAGTGAAGATGAAACAGCTTTCTGTTGGAAGAAGATATCATCTAGGACTTTTATAGCTAGAGAGGAGAAATCAATAACTGATTTCAAAGCTTCAAAGGACAGCTTGACTCTCTTGTTACAGGTTAATGCAGATGGTGTTCTGAAGCTGAAGCCAATGCTCACTGACCATTCAAAAATCCCAGGGCCCTTAAGAATTATGCTAAATCTACTCTGCTTGTGTCCTGTAAAAGGAACAACAAAGTCTGGATGACAGCACATCCGTTTATAGATGGTTTACTGAATACATTAAGTTCACTGTTACCTGCTCTTCAAAAAAAAAAAAGATTCCTTTCAAAATATTACTGCTCATTGACAATGTATGTAGTCCCACAAAGGCTTGAGATATAGTTCTCCTTTTATATCAAATGGAGATGTTTAAGGAAATTAATGATGTCTATCTGCCTAACAAAGCATCCATTCTGCAGCCTATGAATTAAATAATTTTTATTTTCAAGTTTTACTATGAAACATATTTCATGATTCTATAGCTGCTATAGATAATGATTCTTCTGAAGTGAGGAGCTTCTAGAAAGGATTCATCATTCTAGATGTCAAGAATATTTGTTACTCATAGAAGGAGATCAAAATATCAACATGAACAGAGGTTTGGAAGAAGTTGATTCCAATTCTTATTGGTGACTTCGAGCATTCAAGACTTTAGTGGAAGAATAACTGTATCACTGCAGAGGTGGGAGAAATAGCAAGATAACTAGAATTAGAAGTAGAGCCTGAAGGTATAATTGAATTGCTGCATTCTTATGATAAAACTTGACTGGAAAAGGAGTTGCTTATTACAGATAAACAAAGAAAGTGATTTCTTGGGATGGAATCTAGTCCTGATGAAGATGCTATGATCATTGTTGAAATGACAAAACAGATTTAAATTATTGCATAAACTTAGTTGATAAAGCAGCAGGAAGATTTCAAAAGTGACTCCAGTTTTGAAAAATGTTCTACTATAAATAAAATGTTATTACATAGTATTGCACACTACAAAGAAATCTTTTGTGAAAGGAAGAATCAATCCATAGAGAAAAACCTTATTGTTGTCTTATTTTTAAAAATTGCTACAGCCACCCCAACCTTTAGCAACCAACATCCAAGTAGCCAACAAATCAATGAAAGACCCTTCACTAGCTTAAAAGACTAGAACTCACCTAAGGCTCAAATTACTGTTAGCAATTTTTGACAAAAAAGTATTTTTTAATTAAGGGATATAAATTTTTTAAATAGTGCTATTCCGCATATAACAGACTATAATATAGAATTAACATAACTTTTCTATGTACTAGGAAACAAAAAAATTGTGTGACCTTGGAGAAAGACTTTATGAAGAAGACTGCCATGGCAATTGCAATAACAACCAAAACAAACAAATGAGACTTAATTAAATTGAAAAGCTTCTGTACAGCTAAGGAGACAACAACCAAAGCAAATAGACAACCTACACAATGGGAAAGAATATTTGCATATTTTGAATCAGACAAAAGCTTAATAACTAGGATCAATAGAGAACTCAAATTAATTCACATAAAAAGAGTCAACAATCCCATATATCAATGGGGAAGAGAGATGAACAGAACCTTCTCTCAAGAAGACAGATGAATGGTTAGCAAACATCTGAAAAAATGCTAATCATCCTTACGAGAAATGCAAATCAAAACCACCCTGAGATATCTAACCCCAGCGAGAATGGTCCACATCCCAAAATCTCAAAACTGCACATGCTGGCACGGATGTGGAGAGAAATGAACATTTTTACACTGCTGGTGGGACTATAAACTAATACAACATTTTTGGAAGGAAGTATGGAGAAACCTCAAAGAACTCAAGCTAGGCCTTTCATTTCATCCTGCAATCTCATTACTGGGCATCTATCCAGAAGGAAAAAAACCTTTTATCATAAGGACCACTTGCACTAGACTGTTTATTGCAGCTCAATTTACAATCGTCAAAATGTGGAAACAGCCTAAATGCCCCCCAACCCAGGAATGGATTAACAAGCTGTGGTACATGTATATCACCGACTATTATTCAGCCATTAAAAAAGTGGAGACTTTACAGCATTTGTATTAACCTGGATGAAAGTGGAATACATTATTCTTAGTAATGCATCACAAGAATGGAGAAGCATGAATCCTATGTATTCAATTTTGATATGAAGACAATTAATGATAATTAATGACATAGTTGGGGGTGGGGTCTTAGTATGTAACACATCTTGTACCCTCACTGAATCCCCAACAATAAAAAAAGAAATAAAATATGAGACTCAGAGAGATTTAAATATTTGCCCAAAGTTGTAAAAGGAACACATTTTGGACAGGATTTAAATCCCTATTAGGAGGTGACAGCTTCAAAAAAAAATTGTGTAACTTGACTTATTGTGATATTCACCTTAATGTGATAGTCTGGAACTGAGCCCACAATGTCTCCTGAGTTATACCTGTTTCATATACAGGGTAATAATGACATGACTAACAATTTTTTCATCAGTAATAATGGAGGCCAAAAGACATCATAAGACATACCAAATGCTCAAGAATAAATAGTTCTTCACCAAGAATTCTACCTCATTGAATCTATACTTAGAAGAAGATGATGAAAAATTGACATTTACATATATATAAGAAAATTTGTTGCTAATAGACCTATGCTACAAAAAATGTTGAATAAATTTCTTGAAAAGAAATCACAGGAGATTGCTATTAGATTCCCAGATACAAATGAAGAGTTCAATCAATATCAGTTGACCCTTAAACAACAGAGGGTTTAAACTGTATAGTTCCACTTAAAAAGCAGTTTTTTTCTACCAAAAGCAAATCAAACCACAATATTCCACAAAATGTGAAACCACATATGAAGGTCTGACAACTAAGTTCACAAACTCGTCCTAGAAAAAGTGCCACATACCTCATTGTTCAATATCAGAATTGTCACCTTTGATGTACTCTCCTTGAGAAGCTATGCATCAACACCAGCACCTAGTCTACCCTTCAAAGCCATTATGGAACTAATTCTCTAGAATGGCCATCAGGGCTGCCATCATACAAAGAGCTCAGTGACAAACGAAAGCAAAGGAAAGTCAAAGTTTGCCTCTTTTGGAGAGGCAAGATTATGTTTTGGGCCGTGATAAAACATGGGTGTACCAATACAACCCTGAAAAAAACAAAAACATCAAAATGCACAAGTCAGCCAGTGGAAGTCAGCCAATTCTCTATCACCTGTGGCTCAGCGAGTAGGGCACCGATCCCATATACCGAGGGCTGCGGGTTCAAACCCAGCCCCAGCTGAACTGCATCAAAAATTAGCTGGGCGCTGTGGCGGGTGCCTGTAGTCCCAGCTACTTGGGAGGCTGAGGCAAGAGAATTGCTTAAGCCCAAGAGCTAGAGGTTGCTGTGAGCTGGGACTCCACAGCACTCTACCGAGGGGAATAGCGTGAGACTCTGTCTCCACAAAAAAAAAAAAAAGTTCTGTCAGTTCAATCAAAACTCGGAATGATGTTGCTAACCTTTTTTGATATCAGAAGGGTTGTTTAGTATGAATTTGTACCAACTGGACAAATTGCCAACTTTACTATTTGGGAGTGCTACAAAGGCTGCATGAAAAAGTTAGAGAAAAACAACCTAAATTTTTTCACCAACAACTCATGGATCTTGCATCACAACAATGCAACAGCTCACACAGCACTGTCTGTGAGAGAGTTTTAGATAGCAAACAGAGTTTTAGACAGGTAACAGAAATATTGAAGGAAGATGTTTTGACAAGATTCATGACACCAAGGGTAATATGATGAATGCTATGATGGCTATTTCAGAAAAGAATTCCAAAATTGCTTGGAAGGATGGACTCAGCACTGGCATGAGTGCATAACTTCCCAAGAGGAGTACTTCAAAGGTGATCATAGTGATATTCAGCAATGAGGTATGTAGTACTTTTTCTAGAATGAGTTCATAAACTTAATTGTACAGTCTCATGTGAAAGTATAAAACTTACTATAAAGGTAAAAATGTGGTCAAATTCAGAATATTCTAATAATTTAATGGTAGTCATAAATCATTTTTGATGCCATCTTATAAGTTTAATCACAAAAGTATTAATAATAAGTGTATCTATGATAATTTGTTAATGAGTATACACTACATAAAAGTCGAAAATTATGACACCAATAATATATAGCATGAAGAGAAAGTGTAGAGTTTTTGTACACAGTCGAAGTTAAATATAATGATTATTCGCTCAAAATACACTGTTATAACTATATTTATGTAAACCTTATGGTAACAACAAGAGAAACCTATAGTAGACACACAAAAGATGAAAAAAAAGGAATTAAGCATACCAGTACAAAAAATTCAGATCACAAAGGAACTATTCATTCCCTGAAAAATAATTAACAGGGAATGAATAATAATTACAGGGAATGTAATAATAACTACAAAACAACCCGAAGGCAGTAGTAAGTACTTATTTACCCATGATTATTTCAAATTTAAATTGATTAAAATTTTAAGTGGAAAGATATAGAATAGCTGAATAAATTTAAAAACAAAAAACAATACCCAACTTTATGTTGTCTACAAAAGACTCTTTAGCTTTAAGCACATATAAAGCTCAAAAATGAAAGGAAGAAAAAAGACACTCTATGCAAAGTGTAACAAAAAGAGAGTGGGGGGTGGGGGGAGCCAAGATGGTGATCTGTAGCCAGCTTTCCGCAGAGGTTCCCATCCAGAAGGAGAGTTAAAGGGCAGAAACTCAGCAAGAAAGCAGAAGGTTTGGATCTGAGCCAAAAGAAAAGGTCGAAGAGCGCACATCAACCCTGCTAGGGCGACCTGAGACCCCGAGGACACAAACAAAAAGGTACAGAGCACATCACCAAGTGGACGGGAGTCCCCTCCCCCATGAGAGAGGTTCGCAGTATACTTCATACCTCCATATAAACAAGTGAGCAGAGTTCGGATATCCTCCCACTCTACCCCAAGGGAGAAACCCTCTAAAAACCAGACCTCCTTCCCCTAATAGGGTGCTGTGGTGCTCTCCAGCCAGGCATAAAACTGTATATACTCTCGACCTGCAAGTTGGTGTTCCTGGTGTTCCCCTCCACTCTCACCCCGAGGTCTGGAGCCTGTTCCCCACAGAGTCCAGATTCTTGGAGATTTTCTCAAGGGGTGTGGACGGGCGCAAACTTGCTGAACTGTGCTGGTTTTCCAGCTCGCAGTGGTGAAAGGGGAGAGAGTCGTGAGGAGACCTGGCTGGTGGGAAGGTTTCCTGAGGCAAAACAGCAACCAGCTCCGGGAACAATAGCTGGAGAGCTGCACCCCTGGGGATGTTTTGAGAAGACACTCCCAGTCTTCTGGGTGGCCAGGGGAAGCGGCGGCTTCTCTGGGTGCTGGTGCCGGCAGAGCGGACAGGCAACCAAGGCATGTGAAGGATTTGCCTGAGGCAGTACCGGCTGGGACACAAAGCAATCTTATTTGC
>CAUYON010100729.1:0-10776 GCA_963573935.1 Arctocebus calabarensis | reverse complement strand
TATAGTATTTGATCTGGACTTCTTTGCTCAGTGATGTTATTATTCCAAATTAAAATGCTCAGTCAGGTTGATAAAATATCTCAGATTGCATGTGAAGCCCCCACACTGTACCCCATGGTTGAATTAATGTACACAGCTATGGTTCAATAAAAATAAATAAATAAATAAATAAAATTCATTTTAATTAAAATTAAATTAATTAATTGTAATTTATTAAAAATTTTTAATGAATTAATCTCTAACAGTTAAATTGGTTGTGTACACGAGTCCCAAATCAAATGATAAACCAATTCAGTTGTAGAAAAAAAAGCTACAAAACCAGTAGATTGCCTAATTTAGTCAGCTACTTTACTAAATTGACAAGTCATTTCATGCAAAATAGTTAAGCTAATAGTTGTGTATACCATGGATTAATTACAATATTTAACAGCCTTGTTCAATTTTATCACTTAGAAGTTGTACGTTACTTTAGTTTAGAACTAAAATAGAATTTTTCATATGCCACACTAGGATCAGCAATTGGGGAAAATGGACTAAGCCATCATGTCACCTCAAGAATCACACAGCCTGAAACAGGATCCCACACATGGTAAATTTCCTAAGTTCAGAGGTGTGAGGCTTCCCCAAATCCTGTCCCCTTGGGCCTCTGTTTGGGTAGGAACACTGATTCCCAACACACACAAAGAATAATTGCCACATTCTTCTTATTTCTACACTTTACCTGGTTTCCTTACTTCCAGAACCAGAGCATTTCTTTTGCCCCTATTAGTGTTCTTGAAACCACCTCCCAGCTCCCCAGAGTCCCATCTGTAAGGCAGCACACACCAAGAATAGTACAATTACCCAGGGAACCAGGAGTGCGGACTTTACTTTGCGTTATGCGGGCCCAGCCTAGCCACTGCTGGACATGTCGGCTCCAAGAAATGATTTACAAGGGATACTAGGATACTAGAACAAAGGAAATGCAAATACACACACACACACACACACACACACACCTTTAAATGTTATTGGGTTTCATTTTTCAAGATGTCTTTGAATAGATCTCATAAACATAACAAAAAAATGTTTATGATGGTGAACAATGCACTTTAATATCCTCTGAATAA
Organism: Arctocebus calabarensis; assembly: GCA_963573935.1. NCBI lineage: Eukaryota > Metazoa > Chordata > Mammalia > Primates > Lorisidae > Arctocebus > Arctocebus calabarensis. The sequence continues at coordinate 9,667 of CAUYON010100729.1, read as the reverse complement.
TTCGTGTTGTCAGGAGTGGCCATTGCTATATTTTCTCAGTTTTGTCCTCTCCGTCGCTGCTGACCATTTTGAAAGAAATGAGCTTCCAACTGTATTAATAGCTTTTTCATCTTCCTGCACTGCTTCCTCTAAATGGCTTGTCATTATCTATTCACGAAATAAATAACGGCTACCTTCCATGTCTTCCAAACTTTTCTTGTGCCTGGAGAGATTAGAGGAATCAAATCTCTGCAAGGAGCTCTTCAAATTCTGGTGTTGCAGGAGAACGCAGCAAAGCTGGCTCTGTGTGAAGTCCAGGGGAAATTAGGTAAGTCTGGGCGTCATTTTACCACAGGTGGATTTCTGCAGGGACTCAGTAGAATGTGCTTCCATTTGTGTGGTGTTCAGAATCTTTTCCACCAATTTCCTGTGAGTTTTTTAGCCACCTCTCTCTGGAAGAAGCCACATAAACTGGCAGTTCAAAATACATAGTAAAAAAGAGCTATGAGTTCAAATCCCAGCACTTCCACTTATGAGCTGTGTTGTCTGAGACAAGTTGCTTTGCCTCTCTGAGGCTCAGTTTCCTCTGTTATAAAATAGGGTTAATAATTATCCCTACTTCATCTGATAGTTGTGAGCATGTATTGAGTAAATTACTACTGTGATTAATATTGCCAACAATGCCTGGCACGTGATAAGCACCTTCTTATTCTTATAATTTGAGAGTGAGCAGAAAGAACTTGGCACATAGCAAGTACTCAATACCTGGCAGCATCTTTATTACTGTTACGATTATTCACCTACTTGAATAGAACAGCATTGTGGATTTCTTTAAAAAAGAAAAAGGTATCAGTGCAAAGGGAAAAACCAACTGACCTTCAGTGATCTTTTAACATGTCATAAATCACGTTACATATCTTATTTAACTTTGATTATTATTTAATAATAATAATTTTAATTATTACCCCCACTTCACATGTGAGAAAATAGATCTAGGGAAGTTCAGTGGCTTGTCCTTGTTCATACTTATCAGGAGAAAAGGTTTTGGGTTTTTGTGCAGTTTTTTGCCAGGGCTGGGTTTGAACCTGCCACCTCCAGCATATGGGGCTGGCACCCTACTCTGTTGAGCCACAGGTCTGGCCAGGAGGAAGAGTTTAATCCAATTTGATCTGATGCCAAAATGTATCCTCATTCTACTAGATGGTCATCACCAAGACCAGCTTTCTTGTCCAGCTTTCAAATGTATCCCTAATCATCAGAAGAGGGTCAGGACCATAAGAGGTACCCAAATAAAAGGCTTAAACAGCTCTTCTGACATGCTAGGCAATCTTCTAAGCACTTCTCACACACATCCTCATTTAATCCTGACAATAATCACATAAGCTGGGCACTGATTTTACACTCATTTTAAAGATGAGAAGCATGGATGGATGGCCAAATAGCCACATGGATGGATTCCAGTACTGTCATGTTTTTAATATCAGCTTGATCATAAAAATTACCTGAAGTTCTTGTTAAGATTCAGATTCTTAGACTCTCCACAGCTCCTTCTAACTTCAGGGATTCTGTTTCAACAATCTTCATGGGCTTCGGTCCTGGAACATGTTTATATACAGCTGAATCATTTCATGAGGTCAGATGAGTCTTCCAAGATGAGCAAGGGTCTGGTTCTCAAAATAAATTTTGGTCCAAGGGTAGAAATCATAAGCGGCTGCTGAGAATGAAGCTAGCTACTGTTTTGGAATTTTAAGAGGGGAACTGTAGCTTGTCAGGGACAAGTAATACAGACACCACTCATTAACTTTAAGGTCTTCAGTTGAAGTGAATGGGAATGTAAGAATAGCTTATTAGACAAATTTGACACCTACCTGGGAGATGATGTGGTGAGGAGGGTGGAAGGGAGTGAAGTTTCATGTTAAGAAACCTGATTTGGGGCTCATTGCCTGTGGCTCAAGCTGCTAAGGCACCAGCCACATACACCTGAGCTGGTGTGTTCGAATCCAGCCCAGGCCCACCAAAAACAATGACAGTTGCAACCAAAAAATAGCTGGGCATTGTGGCAGGCACCTGTAGTCCCAGCTACTTGGGAGGCTGAGGCAAGAGACTCACTTGAGTCCAGGAGTTGGAGGCTGCTGTGGGCTGTGATGCCACCGCACTCTACCCAGGGTGACAGCTTGAGGCTCTGTCTCAAAAGAAACCTGATTTGACTCCTTCTCTGCTCTTTTTTAGATGTGTACTTTTCTGGACCTTGACTTTTCCATCTGCAAAACAGAGGTGATAATTCCTACATCACTGGGATGTTTTGAAGATAAAATGAGATAACAAATTTTAAAAGCACAATAAGCATCTCATCATCATCGTCGTCAACATCATCATCATTAGTGATAGACAAGGAATAGGCAGGTTTTTTCCTTTGGGTAAGGCCGTCTGTGATGTTGAGTCCAGTGACACAATCTCGGGCTGCAGTGAGGACAAGCCCATCAGTTCTGCAAACTGGGAACTCACCCCCCGTAATGTCCCTGTTCCCACATGCTTGTTATCTTTTAACTTGCCTGTGATGGGGAGAACCATGCTTTGCTCTCAATTGGCCCCTGCAGCAAATGTGTGAGGCAGGATATTACCTGAAGGTCTATTCAGATAATAGAATCCTAGATTCTAGATCCGAGACTGAGGATCCAAAAAGTTTGTTCTGATTCAAAGGGAACCAGAAAAACAGAGTTGGGTTCTCACTTATCCCCTTCATAAGGTACAACTAAGGCATGGAATGTCTGTGAGTGGTGCCTGAGTCACCATCTTAAACTGGGGTGTGCAGGGGGTTGCCATTTCCTGACCTTCGTTTAACATAACCATATCAGAGACCACGCCCCCTGTTCTGTCAGACCGAGTCACATCAGAATTCAGAATCCTCATAAACTAGAGGCATTCTAAACTCTAGCACACTGTGATTTCTGCTGACATCCTCATCCTCCAGGCCCTTATTGGCCCCCAAATTCTGGCTCAGGGTTTCTACACAAGGAACATGGGAATTATTTCTAGGGCTGGGAACTCCTGCCTAGGACTTACCATTCCTGGATACACCCTGTAAGTTCTTGACACTCCTGAGGGTGGTGCCGGGAGACAGGTGACACGGTGGAGTGGGTTTCTGCTCATTGGGTCTGCTGACCCCTTCTCTCTCTTACTCTCTCCCCTCTTCTCCCTTCCTTACTGGTTTTCTCCTTTTTGCCCTCATGTTGCATTTCCCCTTTGCTTCCAGGACCTCTGGGATGGATAATATCACTATTTTTAATGCCTGAAGTTTTAGGAAAACAATGTTTGCCTTTCCAGGCAACATCTTCTTTAGGATCTATAAAACAACATAAACCTGCCTCTCTGCCCTGCAAAGGGGTCCAATGTGAAAGACAGGAGAAAACCATACAATATTCTTAAAAATGTTGCCCTACATGTACAAGGATATTTATTAGAATAGGGTAGTGACAAAATTCTGTTCTTTCCTTAAAAAGGAAGAAAAAGACTTCACTCATCACGTAGGGAACTGCCTTGCTTTCTCCAGCAGACACACCCATTCTGGGGTCTCCAGGAAATACTGGTCCATGTTGGTTAGGAAGATGGAGGCCTCTCTGTCCGGCCATGAAAGCCTGAATTTCCAGCAGTTTCATCACAACTGACAGGCCATTCACCACACTGTCCAGGAGAGTGCCACCTCTGTCATGCCCCAACAGTCCAAATGTTCACCTTTGACAAGAGTGTGACCACACCAAAAAGGAGGGGCAGGCAGGACAGGACAAGGGAGGAAGCTGGGCACAGAGGCAGTTGTCCCCTGCTCCGGCAGAGTAGGTACAAGAACGAAGGAGAAGGAAGGGATAGGGGAAATACGTTGCCCCCAATTGATGCAAAATCCTATCAGAGCAGTCTCACACTGCAGAGTGACATTTTCATCGATGACCGCATGTACAACCCGGAAAATTATAACACTATTTTCACTCTACCTTTTCTGTGTTCAGAGATGTTTAGGTACGTAAATACCATGTGTCACAGCACAGTGACATGCCAAGCAGGCTTGCTGCCCTGTTCAGCTGTGCCGTGCAGGTCTCCGTAATTGCACTCCATGATGTCCGCATGATGGTGGAGTCACCCAAGGACCTATTCCTCAGACTGGATACCCATTCTGTACAATGGTAAACATTTTTAGCTAGGGATATTGTCTGGAATTAAGTTCCAATTGAAGACATCAATGATTTGAAGAGGGCTAAATGCTCAGATAAATATTGTCAAAAATGCACGGTCTCCACATGACAACGCCACTGACTATAAGTGTGCTTTGGGTTGTTTTTTCAGCAGCATCCATACTTTGATTTCTTTCTTTAGTATTGGCTACCCTACTTCCAGATACTGGCTTGCTGAGGTTAGGATTATAGAGGAATTATATCAAATGTTGGGCACACTGCAAGGAATCACAATGCATTGGTGGACTTGAATCTCACTTGAATTCATGTCCCTGTCCCTTTATGCACCTTCCCTTCTGCTGCAACATTATCCTCAGAATGCCTCTCGGATACCCGTGTCATGACTCCTGCCATATCTGGGTATCACTTAAAACAAGCGGGTCAGAGTGTGCCTTCCCAAATAACACCTTGCAATCCTAATCCTCAGTTGTATGAATGTGACTTTAATTAGAAATAGGGTATTTGCAGATTTAATGAGGTGAAGATGAGGTCACCCTGAGTTACAATGAACTCTAATTCAATGACGTGTATCTTTATAAGGAGCTGGAAATGCAGTCACAGGTATCTACAGAGAAGAATGTCAGGTGAAGACTCACACGCATACGGGATAAGAGCGCCTGGAGATGGAGGCGGAGACAGAGGAAAGATGGAGACTCCAAAGAATGCCAAGGGTTCTGGAAACTCCCAGGAGCTAGATGAGGTGAAGAAAGATTCTCCTCTACATCCTTCAGAAGGAGCAGGCCCCTACTGACAACTTGACTTCAGACTACTGTCTCCAGAACCATGAAAGAGTAAATTTCTATGGTTTCCAGCCACCCAGTCTGTGGCACTTTGTAACACCATATTGTTTTTATAGCTGAGGAGGACTCCGTTATATGCACATACTATATTTTACCAGTCCATTCATGCACTGGGGGGCACTTGGATTATTTCCAGCTCTTTGTGATTGTGAATTGTGCTGCTATAAACGTTTGAGTGCAGATGTCCTTTTTATAAAATGACCTTTTCTCCTTCGGGTGTATACCCAGCAGTGGGATCGCTCTATCAAATGGTAGGCCTGCCTTAAGTTCTTTGAGGTATCTCCAATCACTTTCCAGAGTTTATATTAGTTGGCAGTCCACCAATGGTGTGTAACTGTTCCTTTCTTTCTACATTCACACCAGCACTTGTTTTTTTTTGGGGGGGGGGGACATTTTTAGAGCCATTCTAATATGTTGTATTTACATTTCCCTAATAATTAGAGATGTCGGGGGAATTTTTTAATGTGTTTTATGGCCATTAGAATCTTCCATTGAAAAGTTTCTGTTCATGGGTGGCACCTGTGGCTCAAAGGAGTAGGCGCTGGCCCCATATGCCAGAGGTGGCGGGTTCAAACCCAGCCCCAGCCAAAAACTGCAAAAAAAAAAAAAAGAAAGGTTTCATTTCATGTCTTTTGCCCACTTTTTAGTGGGGTTATTTGATTTTTTTTTTCTTGCTGACTTGCTTGGGTTCTTTGTATATTCTGGTATCTGCCCTTTATCAGATGTATAGCATTTTCTTCCATTCTGTGTGTTGTGCATTTAATCTATTGATTGTGTCCTTGGCTGTGTAAAAACGATTTAATTTTATCAGGTACCATTTATTGTTGTTGTTGCTATGTTGCTTTTTGTTTTTGAGTTTTTGGCTGGGGCTGGGTTTGAACCTGCCACCTCTGGTATATGGGGCCGGCGCCCTACTCCTTTGAGCCACAGGTGCCGCCCTATGTTGCTTTTGAGGTCTTCCTCAAAATGTTTTTCCAACACTTTCTTCTAGAATTTTTACTGTCATACCTTAGTTTTAAGTCTGTGTTAAAGTAATTTAAGTACAAATTAAATTTTGTGAGTGGTAACAGTTGCAGGTCCTGTTTCAGTCTTTTCCATGTGGCCATCCAGTTTTCCCAACACCGTTTATTGAATAGAGATTCTTTCCCCCAGTGTATGTTTTCATCTGCTTTGTCAAAATCAGATGGGAATATGAAGATTTCATCACTGGGTTCTCCCTTCTGATCCATAGGTCTGTGTCTCTGTTTTGGTGCAAGTGCCATGCTGATTTGGTTACTACAGTCTTGTAATATAGATTGAGGTCTGATAAGGTGATGCCTCCCAGTTTGTTCTTATTACATAAGGTTTCACTAGCTATTTGGGGTCTTTTCTGGTTCCATATGAAGCACAGAACTATTTTTTCTGATCTGTGAAAAATGGCATTGGTATTTTAATGGAGATTACATTGAATCTGTAGATCTCTTTGGGTAGCATAGATGTTTTTATAATGTTAGTTCTGCTGAACTATGAACATATGTTTTATATTTGTTTACATCCTCTGCAATTTCTTTCTTAAGTGTTTCAGTTTTCCCTATAGAGGTCTTTCGCTTCCTTAGTTACATATATTTGTGGGTTTTTTTGTTGTTGTTGTTTGTTTTTGCTACTGAAAAAGGTATTACATCTTTTATTTGGTTCTCAGCTTTACCATTTTTAGTGTATAAGAAAGCTACTGATTTGTGTACATTTAATTTGTAGCCTGAGACTTTACTGAATTTTTTTTTATCAATTCCAAGAGTCACACATTGAATATTTGAGGTTTTCAAGATATAACATCATGTCATCAGCAAAGAGCAATAATTTGACCTCTTCTTTCACCATTTGGATACACTTGATTCCTTCTTTCTTACCTGGTTGTTCTGGCTAGGATTTCTAGCACCATGTTGAACAGAAGTGGTAACAATGGGCAGACTTGTCTGGTTTGAGTTCTAGGCAGGAATGTTTTCAGTGTTTCCCCATTCAATAAGATGTAGGCTATGCCTTCCCTAATGTAAGTTTCAGGTCTGCAGGGCAGCCTCCCTCATGGCTGTTAAAATTTCACATTGGCTTTTGTTTTTTGTTTTTTTTTAGAGGCAGGGTCTCACTTTGTCACCCTTGGTAGAGCGCCGTGGAGTCACAGCTCACAGCAATCTCTAGCTCTTGGGCTCAGGCGATTCTCTTGCCTCTACTTTTGTTTTTATTGGTTAATATTTGTCTTCACTACTAGACTCTAAGCTCCATAAGGTCATGAACTATGTCTGTTTTTGCTAATTATTACACTTTCGTGCCAAGCAGAGAGACAGAATATTATAGGAGCACAAGAAATATCTGTTACATGAAAGGTTGATTATATCCTTTTATAACAAGTTTGCAGTCTAGAGGAAAACTGTGTGTGCATTTGCAGCTAGGTTTGGGGTTTTCTGACAGTGTCCGGGGAGCAGCAGCATTTGGGGGAAGGAGTGCACCAGGCTTCTGTGTGTGTTCCATTAGAGGAAGCTTCAGAGGCAAAGACCTCACTTCCCAGAAGAGAGATTGGTGCTTCCATTTTATTTCCTCTATTGCCAAACAAAAAGCAGATTAAATGGAGTGACATAATTTCAGACAGAACCAGATGGAGTCCCACACTCATTCTGGGACAAGGACAGCATCTGAGGATGGTGAAGATCATCTAGGATGAAGTGTGGGTAAAAAAGCAGCTGGTACCATTCCCTACATACTCAAAAGCACACAAAAGTTTCAAGAAGTGTTACCAGAAAGAGTCTAGCTGTTTGCCTTCCTGAGAGTCACTGCTCTCTTCTGATGGGGAGTCTTCATTGATTTTCAGTGTCTAGCAGTAACTCATGTGACCTGAAAAAGGTCACACTCTCCATGCCCCAGGAATGAATTCTAGTTGATCTAGGCCAGTCATTATGATCCGGTTTTCCTTGTCACTTACCGAGTTCGATGTGGGCCTGCCTTGCAGTTCTGGCCAGTGAGACAAGAGAAGTCTTCTAGCTATTTTTTTTTTTTTTTTTGAGACAGAGCCTCAAGTTTTCACCCTGGATAGAGCGCTGTGGCATCACAGCTCACAGCAACCTCCAATTCCTGGGCTCAAGCGAGTCTCCTGCCTCCACCTCCCAAGTAGCTGGGACTGCAGGCGCCCGCCACAACGCCCGGCCATTTTTTTTTTAGGTTGCAGCCGTCATTGTTGCTTGGCGGGCCGGGCTGGATTCCAACCCGGCAGCTCAGGTGTACGTGGCTGGCGCCTTAGCCCGTTGAGCCACAGGCGCCGAGCCTCTTCTAGCTATTTTTGAGAAAAGATTCTTCCTTCCTTTCAAGAGTAACTTGGGATAAATTGTCCCAGTCCTCCTGCTCACTGCTGTCGTGTCTGAAAGTGACTTTGAAACTGGTGCAGCCGGTTGGCAACAGTGGGAATTCACCAGGGAACGACGGCCCTGCAGTACAGGGACACGGCCAGCACACAGCTTGGGCAAGAACGAGTGGGCAAGCACGAGTGTGTGCCCAGGAAAGAGCCCTGAGAACTACCACGTGCTCCTGTCTCTTTGCACTGTTGTCATATGTATAAGTTACCTCCATCACGAAATAGAGTCCTGTAGTGCAGGATTTCGGAAATAGGCAAAAGAAAAATTGTGACAGGGCTAATGCTGAAAAGCTCCTTAGCCTGAAATGGTCTTCTGGGTCTCCAAAACAGAAGTACTGTTTATCCCGTGGGGGTAAGTACTACGAGGTTGTAATCTGTAACCTGTCAGATGTAGCTCACTCTGCTTTTTCAACCTCCTGCATCTGGAGGCATGTGTCAGACTCCCCATGGGCATCTTCTAGCCTGGTACCCTTGCACAAGGCACTTCCTATTTTCCTAAGTAATTTACCATCCTAAGGACTTACAATATTTTGCTTGATAATCATGAACCTTGGCCTGCGATTTCTAAGCAAAGAACCTGCCCATCTCCTACCACACATTACTGTTCCCCAGCTGACGAGCTGTTCCTCTACACCTCAGAACTTCCAGGAGAACCTGCCCATCTCCTACCATACGTTACTCTTCCCCAGCTGACGAGCTGTTCCTGTATACCTCGGAACTTCCAGGAGAACCTGCCCATCTCCTACCCACACATTACTCTTCCCCAGCTGACGAGCTGTTCCTCTACTCCTCAGAACTTCCAGGAGAACCTGCCCATCTCCTACCATACGTTACTCTTCCCCAGCTGACGAGCTGTTCCTCTACTCCTCAGAACTTCCAGGAGAACCTGCCCATCTCCTACCATACGTTACTCTTCCCCAGCTGACGAGCTGTTCCTCTACACCTCAGAACTTCCAGGAGAACCTGCCCATCTCCTACCCACACATTACTCTTCCCCAGCTGACGAGCTGTTCCTCTACACCTCGGAACTTCCAGGAGAACCTGCCCATCTCCTACCATACATTACTCTTCCCCAGCTGACGAGCTGTTCCTGTATACCTCAGAACTTCCAGGAGAACCTGCCCATCTCCTACCATACATTACTCTTCCCCAGCTGATGAGCTGTTCCTCTACACCTCGGAACTTCCAGGAGAACCTGCCCATCTCCTACCCACACATTACTCTTCCCCAGCTGACGAGCTGTTCCTCTACACCTCAGAACTTCCAGGAGAACCTGCCCATCTCCTACC
>CAUYON010100722.1:0-12963 GCA_963573935.1 Arctocebus calabarensis | reverse complement strand
GGTTAGGATTACATGTGAGGCCAAGGCAAGGTTTGCTTGAAGCCAGCCTGAGCAAGTCTTTCTCAGGCTGGCTTCAAGCAAACTTCTTGCTGTGGCCTCACAGAGTGTTAGGATTACAGGCATGAGCCACTGTGTCTGGCCCTATTTCTTGTTTTGTGTGTGTGTGTGTGTGGTTTTTTTGCCCCGGGACTGGATTTGAAACCAACATCTCTGGCATATGGGGCTGGCACCTCACTCCTTTGAGCCACAGGTGCCACCCTGTTTCTTGTTTTTATTTTGTTTATTATTTATTTATTTATTTATTTATTTGAGATAGTCTTACCATGTCATCCTCAGTAGAGAGTGCTATGGTGTCATAGCTCACAGCACCCTGAAACTCTTGGGCTTTAGCGATTCTCTTGCCTCAGCCTCCCAAGTAGCTTAGACTACAGGTGACCACCGCAAGGTCTGGCTCTTTTTTTTTTTTTTTTGCAGTTTGTGGTCAGGGTCAGGTTTGAATCTGCCACCTCCAGTGTATGGGGCTGGTGCCCCACTCCTTTGAGCCACAGGCGCCACCCTTTTAATCTTTTTTAATTGAAGAGTGATCTTGCTTCAGGCTTACTCTTTTCATTGAAAATTTTTCCAATTGACTTTGTAAATTTGCTTATTAAATTTCCTTTTTTCAGGTGTCCTTTGACTCTAAAATGCAACTTAGAAACAAACAGGAATTCCAGTTTTTTGATGATGAAGAAGAAACTGGAGAAAGCCACACCATCTTCATTGGCCCAGTAGAAAAGTGAGAGACTTCCTTTACATTTACATTCCTTAAATTGCTTTTACTGTTTTATTATGTTTCAGTTGTGTATGTGTCTCTGTATACATTTGTTTATTATTTGCTTGTTTCTTTGTGTTGTTACAGGTTGATAGTATATCCACCACCTCCAGCTAAAGGAGGCATCTCTGTTACTAATGAGGACCTGCACTGTCTAAATGAAGGAGAATTTTTAAATGATGTTATTATAGACTTTTATTTGAAGTAAGTTAATTTTCCACTAACCTTTCAGCAAATCTTTAGTATTTTATCATTGTTTATCTTTATTTTCTAGGGTCAAATTGTTTCAGTTTTAAATTTCATCACTCTCATTTACTGTGTGACATTTGGGAAGTGATTTAATCTGTCTCTGTGTTTCTGCATTATAAAATAAGGGTAGTATCTGAAGGAGTTGTGAGGATTAAATGAGATAATGCATGCCTAGCCCTAGGAAAAATGCATAGCCACATAGAAAGTTTCATAAAGAGTAGCTTATTATGTTGTACTGTTAAAGGTTTTAACCTTTATAATTTCCTAAAAATAGAAAAACTGAGGCAAGAGGATTACTTGAGCTCAAGACTTGGAGGTTGCAGTAAGCTATGACACCACGGCACTCTACCCAGGTGACACCTCAAGACTCAGTCTCAAAAAAATGAAAGAAAGAAAATTGCTCCTACCCTAAGTTAGATACATGTTGAGAAAGTGCAAAAATATGAGTTCACTCATTTTCTTTAATAAGTATTCATGAAGTGCCAACTATGTACCAGGTACTGTAGCAGGAAACACAAATGTGGGATTAAAGAATGATAGAAGAAATAACATGGTACAGACATAGCAGATGAAAGAACGTTTCATTCCCTTTGGGTGCTGGAATATCTGCAGGACCAAGAAGCTTTCTTGAAAGAGCTTACAGGATGACTCAATATATACATACATGTATGCCTGTGTGCAGAGTGCTGACACATATATAAATTGGTATATGTTTACCAGTTTGTGGTATAAAATGGAGTATATGTAGTATATGAAACAAATGGAACTTAGTATATCCAGTACTTTATAATATTTTCTAGTTTTTTGTTTTCCTTAAAAAAAATAATTTTTTTAGATACGTGTCAAAATCTGAATTGATTTTATAGCCTGTTAGTAGTTGCAGCCCACATTTTGGTGGGGAAAAACACATTCATTGTTATAAAGAGTGAAGTTTAGGGGTTGGCGCCCAAAGCTCAGTTGTTATAGCGCCAGCCACATGCACGAAGGCTGGCGGGTTCGAACTCAGTCTGGACCAGCTAAACAGTAAAGACATCTGCAACAAAAACACAGCTGGGCGTTGTGGTAGATGCCTGTAGTCACAGCAACTTGGGAGGCTGAGGCAGGAGAATCATTTAAGCCCAACAGTTTGAGGTTGCTGTGAGCTGTGGCACTCTACCTAGGGTGACAAAGTGAGACTCTGCCTCCAAAAATAAATAAATAAATTGGCTCGGCGCCTGTGGCTCAAGCGGTTAAGGTGCCAGCCACATACACCTGAGCTGGCGGGTTTGAATCCAGCCCGGGCTGGCCAAACAACAATGATGGCCGCAAGCAAAAAAACAGCTGGGTATTGTGTCAGTAGTCCCAGCTACTTGTGAGGTGGAGGCAGGAGAATCGCTTAAGCCCAGGAGCTGGAGGTTGCCGTGACCTGTGATGCTACAGCACTCTACCTAGGGCAACAGCTTGAGGCTCTGTCTCAAAAAAAAAAAAAGAAAAATTAACGAAGGTATAGAACAGTGTTTCTCAACCTTCCTAATACCTCCTAATGCTGTGACCCTTTAATACAGTTCTTCATGTTGTAGTGACCTCCAGCTATAAAATGATTTTCGTTGCTACTTCATAACTGTAATTTTGCTACTGTTATGAATCATAATGTAAATATCTGATATGCAGGATGTATTTTCATTGTTACAAAGGGGTCGTGACCCACAGGTTGAGAACCACTGGTATATAAGAACTCAACAACACCATCAACCAACAGCATCCACTCAACATGGGGATAATAATATTCTGTTCAGGGTAACTCGATTCTCTCTTCAAGGACACCATTTTTCCTTTTAATGATGGAATATGTTTCAGGGAAATAAAATGCGCCATATACTTTCTGATATGAGAAACTGCCCTAGATTTTAAATGCCTAACTTTGCAAGACCCCTTTGAAATCTAACGCACATTCAAGGACAAAATTAAACAAAGTTCTTCCTAGCTAGATCAAAATATGTTATGTAGCTGGGTGCAATGGCTCATGCCTGTCTGTAATCCCAGAACTCTGGGAAGCTGCGGCAGGAAGATTTCTTTCTTTCTTTCTTTTTTTTTTTTTTTGGCAGTTTTTGGCCAGGGTCAGGTTTGAACCCGCCACCTCAGGTATATGGGCACCCTACTCCTCTGAGCCACAGGTGCTGCGCCACCCCGCATATGTTTTGTTTTTGTTTGTTTGTTTTTTTGAGACAGAGCCTCAAGCTGTCACCCTGGGTAGAGTGCCATGGCATCACAGCTCATAGCAACCTCCAATCCCTGGGCTCAAGCGAGTCTCCTGTCTCTGCCTCCCAAGTAGCTGGGACTACAGGCGCCTGCCACAACGCCCAGCTATTTTTTTGTTGTAGTTGTCATTGTTGAGTGGCATTTTTTGGTTGCAACCGTCATTGTTGTTTGGCAGGCCCGGGCTGGATTTGAACCAACCAGCTCAGGTGTACATAGCTGGCGCCACAGGCGCTGAGCCATGTTTTTGTTTTGTTTTGGTTTGTTTTGTTTTTGAGACAGAGTCTCACTATGTTGTCCTGGGTAGATTGCCATGGCATCACAACTCACAACAACCTCAAACTGTTGGGCTTAAGTGATTCTCTTGCCTCAGCCTCCCAAGTAGCTGGGACTACAGGCGCCCACCACAGCCCCCGGCTATTTTATTGTTGTAGTTATCCTTGTTGATTGGCAGGCCCCAGCTGGATTACAGCCTGCCAGCTCCAATGTATGTGGCTGGTGCCCTCAGCCCCTGAACTTCAGGTGACGAGCCAGCAGGAGGATTTCTTGAGCCCGGAAGTTTGAGGCTGCAGTGAGCTATGTTTCTGCCACTGCACTCCAACCTGGGTAAGAGAATAAGACCTTTTCTCTTTAAAAAGGATAAAGCTTATCTCAGAAATGCTCAAGAAAGATATGAAAAGATGCTTAAGGACAGTACAGTAAAAGTACAAATCAAATCAATCAGAAAAGTACAAATCAAAACCACAGCACCATACCACCTCATATCTATTGGGATGGCTACTGTTAAAAAAAAAAAGCAAAAACAGACAATAAGTGTTGGTGAGGATATGAAAAAATTGGAACCCTTTTACACTGTTGGTGGGGGTTATAAAATGGTACATTTGCTGTTGAAAATAATATGTAGGTACCTCAGAAAATTAAAAACAGAACTACCACATGATCCAGTAGTCCTCCTCCTGGGTATACAGTCACACACTATCTAATGATGTCTTGATCAGTGGAGGACCCTGTATCTGACAACAGTCTCGCAAGTATGTATAATACTATATATGTTTAGATGTGTTTGCGTACACAAATCCTTACCATTGTGGTAGATTTGCCTACAGTATTCAGTACAGTAGCAGGCTGTACAGGTTTATGTAAGCTATACCATCTAGTGTAAGTATACTCTACAATGTTTGCACAACTTTGAAATTACCTAATGCCTTTTTTATTACATATTGTTAAGCAAGTCAGGACTATATTCAAAGAATTGAAAATAGAGTCTTAAAGGGATATTTATTATTGCAGCATTATTCGCAAATAGCAAAAAGGTGGAAACAACCAAACTGTTATTGATGAGTGAACAAACAAAATGTGGTGCCTATGTGTGTATATATAATATACGTGTGTGTATATGTAAAATGGAATATTCATCCTTAAAAAGGAAGGAAATGTGACATGCTGCAACATGTATGAACTTTGAAATTTGTCACAATGTGACAAAGACTGTATGATTCCTTTTAAGTGAGGGCTCTATAGTAGTCAAATTCATAGAAACAGAAAGTAGAATTGGTGATTACCAGAGGCTGGGGTAGGGGGGAAAAGGGTTGTTATTTAATGCCAGATGAGATTCTGGAGATCTGTTTGTGACAATGTGAATAGACCTCAGTATAACTACTGATGAATACTACTCAAAAATGGTTAAGATGGTAAATTTTGTTTTTATCACAGCTTAAATCAAAAAGCTCTCTCTCTGCTGGGTCCAGTGACTCATGCCTGTAATCCTAGCACTCTGAAAGGCTAAGACAGATGGATCACTTGAACTCAAGGTTTCAAGACCGGGCGGCACCTGTGGTTCAGTGGGTAGGGTGCCGGCCCCATATACCGGCACTGGCAGGTTCAAACCCAGCTCCGGCCAAACTGCAACAAAAACATAGCTTAGCATTGTGGCGGACGCCTGTAGTCCCACTTACTTCGGAGGTTGAGGCAAGAGAATCACCTAAACCCAGGAGATGAAGGTTGCTATGAGCTGTAACGCCACAGCACTCTGTCGAGGGTGATAAAATGAGAATCTGTCCCTACAAAAAAAAAAGAGAGAGTTCAAGACCAACCTGAGCAAGAGCAAGATTCCTCTCTACTAAAAGTAGACAAACTATCCAGGCATAGTATAGTCCCAGCTACTTGGGAAGCTGAGGCAAGAAGATCACTTGAGCCCAAGAGTTTGAGGTTGCTGTTTGAGTTGCCATGGAACTCTACTCAGAGTGGCAGAGTCAGACTCTGTCTCCAAAAAATAAAAAAAAATTCTCAGTCCTAATGTATGTAATACTTTAACAAACCAAGCTACTGAAAAGCCTGAAGTGAATGGATGGTGTTGGATGGCATGCTCTATGACTGTCAGGTGGGTTGAGTGGGTTCCTGGTACTGCTCAGCTCATCTTTATCATTATAGATTTGAGAAAGGGTTAATGAAATCTCCAATTACAATTATGAATTTTTTTATTTCTCCTTTCAGATCTATACCTGTTTTTGCCATGTGTATTGTGAAACTCTTGTTAGGCACATACACATTTATGTCTTGAAGAATTGACCTTTTTGTCCTTAATGTAATGTCCCTCTTTACCCTTGAAAATCTTCCTTGTCCTTAAGTCTACTTTGTTAAAAATGAATATAGCTACTTCAGCTTTGTTTTCTTTTTTATTTTATATATATATATATATATATTTTTTTTTTTTTTTTTTGAGACAGAGCCTCAAGCTGTCACCCTGGGTAGAGTGCTGTGGCATCACAGCTCACAGCAACCTCCAATTTCTGGGCTCAAGTGAGTCTCTTGCTTCTGCCTCCCAAGTAGCTTCTGTCCCCCGTTGCGGGGGACTACAGGCGCCCCCCGCAACGCCCGGCCATTTTTTGGTTGCAGCCCAGGCAACCAGTTTGGTGGGCCCGGGCTGGATTTGAACCCGCCAGCTCAGGTGTACGTGGCTGACACCTTAGCCCATTGAGCCACAGGCACCGAGCCTTCAGCTTTGTTTTGATTTGCATGGTATACATTTCTTAATCCCTTTACTTTTAGCCTACTTAAGTATTTATATTAAAATGATTTTGGGGGCTCAGTGCCTGTAGCACAGTGGTTAGGGCGCCAGCCACATACACAAAGGCCTGGCAGATTGGAACCGAGCTGGGGCCTGCTAAACAACAATGACAACTGCAACAAAAAAAATAGCCAGGCATTGTGCAGGTGCCTGTATTCCCAGCGACTTGGGAGGCTGAGGCAGGAGAATCACTTAAGCCCAAGGGTTTGAAGTTGCTGTGAGCTATTACTCCATGGCACTCTACCAAGGGCAACATAGTGAGACTCTGTCTAAAAAAATAAATAAATAAATAAAATGATCTTTTGTTTTTGAAAGCATTCAGCTGAATCTGCAGGAGTTGAATACCTGTATTTTTTTTTTTTAACAATGTCGTTTAATCTCTTTAAATAATCTATACTTTTTTATATTATGATAGAGATTTTATAGTGACTTGTTTGTAATCCTGGAGAGCACTTCCTGTTTTAGTTATACTTTAAAATGAATTTCATATAATAAACTTAAAATACCTACAGGTCGGCCTCCTCTGATACAAATTCTGTTAACCAAATGATAAAGGATACAAAATTCATGATTTAAAAAATTGTATGTGAATTTAAAAGAGAAAACTTTTTGTCAACTAATAACCTTGCTCACATAAATTTTTTTTAACGTCCCTGTTAAAATGAGTAACTTCCACTACCAGAGCTGCTCATTGTTGTCCATTTGCAGCTTTTACTATCATAATTGGAAACAAACTGTTAAACATTTGACAACATTGCAAGAAGTAGAAGGGCATTGCATCTGGAGAATGTTAATACAGTAAAAAAAAAGGATTATTTTAATAAAAATTACTTTCAAAGTAACTTTCATAAAGTTGCAGATTAACCTTAAACTCTTTTTTAAAAATTTGTCTTAACAATTTAAAAAGTTGGCTCAGCACCTGTGGCTCAGTGGGCTAAGGCGCCAGCCACGTACGCCTGAGCTGGCGGGTTCGATTCCAGCCCGGACCCGCCAAACAACAATGACAGCTGCAACCAAAAAATGGCCGGGCGTTGTGGTGGGCACTTGTAGTCCCAGCTACTTGGGAGGCGGAGGCAGGAGACTCGCTTGAGCCCAGGAATTGGAGGTTGCTGTGAGCTGTGATGCCACAGCACTC
The DNA here is from genome assembly GCA_963573935.1 of Arctocebus calabarensis. NCBI lineage: Eukaryota > Metazoa > Chordata > Mammalia > Primates > Lorisidae > Arctocebus > Arctocebus calabarensis. The sequence continues at coordinate 5,466 of CAUYON010100722.1, read as the reverse complement.
TACCCAGGGCGACAGTTTGAGTTTTTTTCTGTCTCAAAAAAAAAAAAAAATTTTTTTTTAAAAAGTCATGGTGGTGTTAGGTTTTCCACTTTATGAAATAGCAAGTTAATAGCTTTACCATGGTTTAGTATTTATTTATGCACTAATAGAAATTAACTCAACCAAATGGAAGAAATTCCCACAAATTTTGGTAATAAACTTGGGTTTTTCCTTTAATTCTGAAATAAGATTTAAGGTTGGTCTTACTAAAATTAATAGTTGATTTTTTTGTTTTGTTTTTGATGTACAGTCTCACTTTCTTGCCTAGGTTGAGTGCTATGGCTTTACAGCTCTCAGCAATCTCAAACTCTGGGACTCGAGTGATCCTGCTGCCTCAGCCTCTCAAGTAGCTGGGACTACAGGCGCCCACCACAATGCCCTGCTATGTTTTAGAAATAATGCTCTTGTTCTTGCTCAGGCTGGACTTCTGCTCATGAGCTCAAGCAATCCGCCCGCCTCACCCTCCTAGAGTGCTGGGATTAGAGGCCTGAACCACCACACCTGACCCCTAAAATTAATAATTTTAACACATGTACGTTTAAAAAGTCCAGAACTATAATCACAGAAATTCTTATGGCTATATAAAAGAAAGACAAAGCTAGTTATTTTAAAAGACATAAATTTCTTTACACTATGAAGTTGAGTCAGTTTTTTTTAATTTAAAAACATTTTTCCCTTTTTTAAATTGAATTATCCCTTTATTTATTCAATTCAGTTTTACAGTGTAGTTTGGTTCATCCATATGGCAGGACTTACAGCTAGTTTGCTACATTGCAGTATATTATTATAGAATTCAGCGATGGATTTAACTGTCTTACACAAATTTACCGTCTTATGTTATCTCTTGTAAGGGCATGCTGAGTTGCCTGAAAGCAAGAATTCTTATAAATTATGTCCTTTTCATTAGACCTTGAGCTTTGGAATTATCAAACATTAACAATAAAAGAAACAGTTCTCAAGAATGTGCGCTCTGGGAGGACAAATCTCTTAAGCATTTGCTGTTTCTATGTAAGAACTTTGGTAAAATGCATAGGTCATAAGCTTAAATTGGCATAGTACCTGTGAGAAAAGAACTTCTTTTTGTGATATAAAGGACCATCGTTACTAGTTTTGGTATATATCTATAGAAAAAATAACTAAGACCAGGAAAAATTAGAACCAGTATAAGACCCCTCTAAAAAGTCACTGTTATAACCTCGCCATGTCTGTGTTCTTTCTACTTATTTTCTGTTGTCATAAAAAGTCGTATATGGCTGGGCCTGCATGGATTATTAGGTGAACTGTGTGAAATGAAATAAAGAATACGTATCTCTTTATTGAGATATAGTCCACATGCCATACTGTTCACCCATTTAAAGTGTATAATTTAGTGGTTTTTAGTATATTCAGAAGTTGAGTCAATTAATATTAGAACAAATTCATTGCCCCCAATACTAACCCAATACTTATTGGCAATCACTCTCCATTTCTCTTCAACCTCACCCCAGCCCTGGGCAACTACCAGTCTCTTCTTTATCTCCATGAATGTGCATTTTCTGAACAATTTATGTAGATGGAATCATATCATGTTTGGTCTTTTGTGAATAGCTTCTTTCATTTAGCATAATGTTTTCCAGGTTCTTCTGTGTTATAAGTATTAGCACTTCATTTCTTTTTATTGCTAAATAACATTCCATTATGGATATAACATATTTTATTTTTCTAGTCATCAACTGGTAAGCATTTTTATTTACGCTCTTTGGCTATTATGAATAACGCTGCCATGAAAGTTTATGTACAAATATTTGCATGAGCATTGTTTACTTCTTATTCTTGATTTAGACATGCACTGTTTAGAACATTAGATAAACATTAAATCTTTCAAATTATAATTTTACTCTCAAAATTAGTCACTTTGCATTGCCTAAAGATAATCTGCTGGTTATCATTGCCTAGAATACGAAGTAAACTTTGCTGATAACATCTTTAAGTTCTAAGGAATAGAGATTATTGGTGGTAGCTAAATAGATTTGATCATTGATTGACTTTTTAATAGACATGAATGGTTACATTCATTCTATTTGAATTATTTTTGTGTAAAATAGATATTTGGTGCTTGAAAAACTGAAGAAAGAAGAAGCTGACCGAATTCATATATTTAGTTCTTTTTTCTATAAACGCCTTAATCAGAGAGAGAGGAGAAATCATGAAACAACTAATCTGTCGTAAGTCAAACTCTGAAAATATGTAACATGCGTAACTGTCACTCAAATTTAACTTATTTCAAATTTAAATCACACAATTGAAAGTAAACACAAACTGTGCAGTTCACTTAGTTGTTTTAATTTTGTTTTTAATTCTGTAGCCAGGAAGGGAACACGCCAAATCAGTCAGGTTCATTTTCATCCATCACACCAGGCTCATGTTCTGTTACCTTAAACTAATCTTGCACTAATTTGAGGTTTTATATATATGTGTGTGTGTGTGTGTATATATATGTATATATATATATATATATATTTTTTTTTTTTTTTTTAATAAATCACTTATTTATATTGAGATAATGTCATTTAGCTCTGTTACCAGTTTGGAAAATTAATTCATAATATTCTAATACTTTGAGAATACCTGTAATTCATAAATGTTTTAGGTTAAATATCTAAAAAAGTCTTTACCAAGTATGAATGATAGGGTTTTTTTTAAAGACTTACTTGCTGGGTGGCGCCTATAGCTCAGTGGGTGGGCTGCTGACCACACACCCATACTGGCTGGTTCGAACCCAGCCGGGGCCAGCTAAAGCAACAATGACAACTGCAACAAGAACAACAAAAAATAGCCAGATGTTGTAGCGGATGCCTGTATTCCCAGCTACTTGGGAGGCTGATGCAAGAGAATCACTTAAGCCCAAGAGTCGGAGGTTGCTGTGAGCTGTGACACAACAGCACTCTACCCAGGGCAATAGCTTGAGACTCTGTCTCAAAAAAATAAATAAATAAAGGCTGGGTGCCTATGGCTCAACAGGCTAATGTGCCAGCCACGTACACCTGAACTGGCGGGTTCGAATCCAGCCCGGGCCACCAAACAACAATGACGGCTGCAACCAAAAAATGGCCGGGTGTTGTGGCGGGTGCTTGTAGTCCCAGCTACTTGGGAGGTAGAGGCAGGAGACTCGCTTGAGCCCAGGAATTGGAGGTTGCTATGAGCTGTGATGCCATAGCACTCTATCCAGGGTGACAGCTTGAGGCTCTGTCTCAAAAATAAACAAATATGACTTACTTGCTAAATACCCTAGATGTTTCATGAATAATATATAAGAGAAGAACCTGTGAATCAGTACTTTTAATAAGCTCTTTGGTTGATTCTTCTCAGACAAATTAAAGAAATACTGTTCTACATGTTATACCTGAGTTATTTTGTTTATAATTCCTCTCAAGTGATGGCATGTAATTCTGATACTTGGTAATAATTGATCAAAGGATACACTTAAAAGTTGGTATACTTAGTGTTAAATGTCTTGAATTGATAACTGCTGTGCATTATAGAAATAATATTTTTTACTATTTCAGCAGTTCCTAATTTTGCATCTTAGGAGTGATGCAAAATCATTGATTTCTGACCAGGCTCACAGTCTATACTGCTCCATCTACTATCAGATAATGCTTATTTTTTCCTGTATCTTCTCCTCAGTTACTGTACGTCATGCTGTTATAAACCTCTCAAAACAGTTGGTAGTACCAACTCTGCAGTAGTAAAGGGTCAAGGCAAGATAAGCACTGGAACTCTTTGCAAGTTAAATGTCTCTTTCCTCCAGATTTGTTAATGGGGAATCCCAGGCCGTCCTAGTTCCCATCTGAGATGCTCTATTTTCTTTCCTCAACTTGTCAAACCAATTTATACAACTATTTTAGCTGTTACATCTGATTCTTTATAACTTGTAAGTCACTGCATGTAATCTGAACCACCAGAGATATTGCAGAAGCTTACAGTTTATTTCTGTTTTACAGACTACAACAAAAGCGACATGGGAGAGTAAAAACATGGACCCGGCATGTAGATATTTTTGAGAAGGATTTTATTTTTGTACCCCTTAATGAAGCGTGAGTAAGAATTTCCCTTTATGTAAATGTGATGGCAGTTTTTTTAAATGCACTTATGAGGTAAAAAATTCATCTATTTTCAAACGTCCTTCTGAAATTTGTTGGGTATACTTACATTTGTCCTGACTATTTTATGAAAACTAATGCAGTTTCCTGGTGAATCATGTAAGATGTTGAATTTTGTAAACATAAACTAGATAACCTTTCTAATTTCATTTTATTGGTCAGTATTTAAATAATGTCATTTTTTAAAAAGTGGAGCTTATGGTCTAGCAGACAGCCTCTAGAAATTTTATATACAAATAGGTGATTAGATCACAAAAAGGAATTAGAATCTGTTTAACTTTTTTTTTTTTTAACAAGACTAGTTCTATTGCCTAGGCTAGAGTGCAAAAAGCAAATTCACTCTATAGAAAAATCAGACTCTGTTTATTTAACATTATATTTTAATCGTGAGACCTGCACTCTCTAATTAGCCTGATCAACAATTGGTAGGCTAGTTCAAAAAAATAGCTAAGGGCAGCTCCTGGGGCTCATCAAGTAGGGTGCCGAGTTGGCGGGTTCAAACCGGGCCTCGGCCGAACTGCAAAACAGAAAAATAGCCGGGCATTGTGGCGGGCGCCTATGGTCCCAGCTATTCAGGAGGCTGAAGCAAGAGAATCGCCTAAGCCCAGGAGTTGGAGGTTGCTGTGAGCTGTGTGACGCCACGGCACTCTACCCAGGGTGACAAAGTGAGACTCTGTCTCTATTTAAAAAAAAAAAACTAAAAAAGTAGAATTTCCTCAAAGGTATAGTTTTCAATCATAAATGTCATAGTAAAATTTAAAACCAACTTTAAAACTAATCTCTAATTTCTTCATTCTCAAGAAAGGGTTGGGCGGGGGTATTTCTTTGTTTTTATTTTGAGCCAGGGTCTCACTCATCCTGGATAGAGTGCAGTGGCATCATCACAGTTCACAGCAACCTCAACTTCTGGAATCAACCAGTCCTCTTGCCTCAATCTCCCAAGTAGCTGGGACTTCAGGGGTACACCACCATGGCTAGCTGATTTTTATGGTTTTCCTTTTTTTTTTTAATTGCTTGGGATTCGTTGAGGGTACAAAGAATTAAGTTACACTGATTGCATTTGTTAGGTAAAGTTCCTCTTATGATTGTGTCCCACCCCTAAGAGGTGTGCCTTACATCGTGACCCTCCCTCCCCTTCCCTGAATTTTTTTTTTTTTTTGAGACAGAGCCTCAAGCTGTCGCCCTGGGTAGAGTGTTGTGGCATCACAGCTCACAGCAACCTCCAACTCCTGGGCTCAAGCGATTTTCCTGCCTCTGCCTCCCAAGTAGCTGGGACTACAGGTGC